>JAIPRL010002992.1:0-51934 GCA_025469235.1 Pemphigus obesinymphae | reverse complement strand
ACAATATTTTTTAACTCGTTAAGTTAAGTTAATTGAAAATAATATAAGCTAAGTTAAGTTAAAAGTTACTCGTATATTTTTATTAACTTTTAAAGTTAAAAGTTAACTTTGAAAAAAAGTAACTTAACTTAGTTAAAAATTAAAATTTCCTAATTAGAAAAAAAGTCCATATACCTATTATATCATAAAAAGGTAAAAAAGGATGGTTATTCTTTACGCTCAAAAAAACTACTCGGGACTTCTTCTTTTTTTGTGAACGGAGGGGGGGAATTACCCCATTGCTCCCTGTATCCCCTCTTGTGTACGAATAAATAAATTATTTATTCTTATTTATAACTTTGGTAAAAAAAAAAAATTAAGGCTGCAAGAATTTTGCAAGACTGAGTTACCAAGACGAAGACCAAGACCAAGACCAAGACAGCCATGGTCTTGGTCTTGGTCTTGGTCTTGGTTTGTGCCTCATTAGCCAGAAAACTATTTCTCTTTATAAATGGTGTACTCTCTGATATCTGAGAATGGTCATCTTAGTATTTGCTCTTCATCTTATTTGTTGACTCAATATCCGATTTCCTCTCATTTCGCAAAGTCCATCTATTCACTAATGATTTAAAATTTTTCCTCAAAATTACCTCTCCTTCTCATTACCTGCTCATTGAATCTGACCTCTATACTTTCTGTGATTGTGTAGAACATGTAAACCTTTCCCTTAATATTAGTAAATGTCACGTAATGCGACCTTCTCAAGAAGTCTTTCCCCTCTCTCATACTCCAACTCAATCAATGGTTCCAGAGTTTATCGTGTTACTCTTATTAAAGACCTAAAAATCTTTTACTCTCCCACTCTTTTATTTGAATTCCATATAAATAATATGGTCGGTACAGCCCTCAAAGTGTTAAGGTTCACTAAACACAATACCACTAATTTTTCTTCCGTCTACTGTCTTCGTGTCCTTTGCTTCTCATTGTTATGTTTTATTTTGAAGTATGGAGTAGTTAATAGGTGTCATCGTTTGGACCATATAAGCTTCAAATAGAATGATTCCAAAATAGATTTTTGCCCTCTTAAAAATCAATCGTCCTCAACATGATTATTCATTTATTCTCAATCAAAGCCAACCATTCATTCATAACATCCCTTCTTAATGGGTCTTTTGATGCACCTGACCTCCTCTATTTAATCTCCTTCCGTGTTCCTTCATACAACACAAACAATCACTTCCTTTACAGCTTCCTCTTTATCATACATCATATGGGAAAAAGCATTATATACATAGAATGTTGTGGTATCTTAATAAGTTTAGTCCTGACTACAATTAGATTAAGTCAAGTTAAGTAATTTTAATTTATTTATTAATATTATTTAACTTAGTATTCAAAATGTTATAAATCTAGTATTAATTATGTAAATTTATTTATTGAACATTTGAACCTGCTTAGGCGTTATAAAATAAATAAATAAAAAATACGCACATACATTTATACCTATATTATACATAAATATACCCACAAAATAATATAATATGAGTATAATATGGTGTGAACTGACATTTTAGATTCAAATGATTGAAATTTTTCAATATTATTATGTGCAGTGATGAGAGAAGAATATTCTCAAGATAAGATGAGTAAGATTATTAACGGCAAATATTCTCACGAAGTAATAGAAATCTGTGAAAATTACACAAATGAAAACGTCATAATCAAATTTGGTCATAAATCCTAATGGTTTCTGTGAATCTTTGGAATTTAATATAATCATAATTCATAATAATAAATAATAGAAATGGATTATATTGCCGAGATTTTCTGTAGAATCGGACGGAAAACCCGTCCTATAAACAGCATAATAAATAAAAACAACAATAAGCTGATAAGTGATAATCACAATTTATATGACAATAAATGTCTTAAAATCGTGGTAATAACTGGAATCGACTATAGCTGTGATATACATTAGTTCGTATACCTACACAATATTATTATTATCCAACGGACAACGTAGTACTTACCTACCTATAGTCATTTTTAACATAAAATATGTGTTTCTAAAATTGTATTAAAATAATACAATATAGTATTCTATACAGTGGTGTACTTGCAGTTGTGGCTATAGCACTAGTTGTGTAGCCATTTGAGTTATTTAATATAATATTATACATTTTATATGATAGGTAATTATTGTAAAATCTAATTTATCGCTTACTATAGTCATTACTAATAAAGAAATTCGATTATTACTATCGTTATAATTGTACAATTATGACCACAACAATAATTTAATTACTAAATAAATAATTAAATAAATATTTAATTGATAGAATATGGCAAAAAAAAAAAAAAAAAAATTACTAAAAATTGGCAATTTTGGAGAATATTTCCCAAAAGATTATTTCCATTATTCCCTTTAACAATTTTTCCGTAAGATACATTGGAATGTTGTATAATTATAACCAAATCATATAATTGAGAATTCCGTTTTAATGAAACCTTATAGTTTTACGTTTTTTTTAGGTATCAAATATTATTTTAATTTTATGAAATATATTTATAAAAGTGCACTACGCTCATTGGGTGTCAGTAGAGTAGAGCATTTCGCTTATCGAATAGGACACTCTTGGACGGTGAACTAAATTTTGGAAGAGACAAAAGCATGCAGTTTTATAACATGTTAAGATTGGTCCATGTTATGTTGCATAATAAATTATATAAAGTATAGTAAAATACAATATAAAAATGGGTTTGTGGGAGGGCAAATTCCACTTTTGACCCTCCTCTGGATCATGACAAACCATTGCATTTTAATAAAACGATTCTGAGTGCAGCTTCGATGCGCAATACATAACTATTTGTATTAATGATGTTATTCGGTAAGTTTAACATTATAACAAGAGAAGAGAATAATGGTAGATAAAAAATGAGATTTAGTGTGTCTTTATCTTTAGAAAATACAATATTTATTCAAAATAGGTTGATTTAATATAAGTATAGTATAAGTGTATAATGTTCTTATGGCATACAGGTATCTAGGTATTTTAAATATTTGGTCGATGGCTGGTACCTATAGCTAAAACTTTTTTAAGTCGATGAAAAGATTTGTTACAAAGTGTAAAATCATGTGGTTTTTAATATAACATATTTATATATTAGCCATAGGCTTGAGATGGAAGATTTTAAAACTAAAACCTTTTTTTGACATAAATTATGTATTTCAAAATTTGTTATGCACGCATAAAATAAAACAATATAATTTTATATTAATAAGCAATTTCAATAATATTAACCGAATCGTTAGAGAGTATAGATTATAATTTAATGTTTAACTTAAATAAAAACAACAAAATCTTTATTCCAATATTATAATAATATGATAACCAAGAGAAATGAATACTAGTAATACTACCATATACCAATATATATTACTGTTCTTGTCTATGATCATGGTTAGACCAGTGACCCAAAAGTGATAAGTGTACATTGGGTACTAGATCAAATTTTAGGTACCGTGGACAAAATATAGCTGGAAAAAAACAGCGATTTCATCGGTGCAAATTTACTATAGAATATGTGCTAAATGCCCATGAACTTGAAAAAAATAAACGTAAAACCATTAGCTCCGTGACTACGGATTTTGAGATTTTTTGAATTCAATTAGAATAACGTATATTTAAAAACCCAAAATTACTCTTAATAAGACTTCAAAATCTCAACATTTAAATTGTCTATAAAAAGCCTAAAATTTCAAAAAATAAATTAATCAATGTGAATATAATACCATTTTAAATATTCGATATAAATTTCAAGATATTAAAAAATGATTTGACAAAATCGTATTTTTGCCTATTTTTGGTCATTTTTCCTTACGCATTAAAAAACTATTCAGAACATCGCAAAATGACCTTTTTAAAGTACCAACTAGATGAAATTTGATACCGAAAACAGGGTATGCTTATAAAGACCGGAGGATTCCTTCTGGAATACAATTTGTTAACAAAGAAAAAAATATAAACATTATTGTAAAACCACTAGCTCCCTCGCTATGCTCAGAATCTAAAATTATAATATTATGAGAAATTTTACTTATTGTTTCATGTATAGGAACTACGGATGATTTATACAATGTATTATGATAATTTATATTTCATAATATACCATTAAATTGTAAATACAACAAATTACTATGAAATTTATATTGTAGTTATTTATTTTTTATTTTTAAATAATTTACTATCCAATAGCAATGTTTTTTTTTTTTAAAAATAAACTGGTTTATAATATATCGTGTTAGAGTAGGAAAAATTATTTTGTAGAAGTTTTCAAATTAATTTAGATGCTTAGGATCTATAAACGCCTCCTACAATATATATATATATAGATTTTTTTTTGAATCAAGGACAATTATTTATCTTTGAGTAATGACAGAACAGCTGAGTGAATGGATAAAATCACATGAATGTTGGCCCTAAAGTTAGCACCCCGATTTTTAAAAATCGATAACTTTTTCAAGTTTTATCACCAAACATCAAAAGTCGACTATCGAACACCAAAAATCGACCATCAAATGATTCCAAAAATAATTTTTGAAAAATATATCAGTTCACTGTGTAGCTATGAAATTTATTATGGATAAAATTACATGAACCCATATTAATCCACATCGTAATGCTATATTATCCCGATTTTTAAAAATCGATAAATTTTTTTAACATTGACCACCATACGTTATAATTGTTTTAGCAACAAACGACCACCAAATGTTTTTCTATGAATACATTATTCTTATTCAATATACTAATTTCAAGTGGGTGATTAATATAGATAATTTGTTTTAGATGTATTTCTAAATTACTCTCGGAGATTTAAAATTTAAAATTAATTTTTTGTTTGGGAAATTTGAAGAAAATGTTTAATTAATTTTTTTGGGTCATATATTTATTTTTCAAGGAAATTTATTGGTGATTGATAAGGGATTATAAAATTTCTTCTATAATTTCTATAACATAACATAATATAAGATGCATAATATCTATAATAAATTATAATTTATAATAATATAATGGTAAAAGTTAAATTGTAATATAAATATATGAGTAATATATCAACTGTAATATAATTGATTACAATAAAATAGTACACAAAATATTGATAATCCATAGTAGGTTTTAATATATAGGTTTTAATTATAGTAATTACACTATTAACTCATAAACGTATTAACATAAGTGATAATATTTATTTGAGTATATTAATACCCATCAAAACTCCACTATATTTTTGAATCAGTGACAATAGTGTAATTACGAATATATAAAAAAAAAAAAAGTTAAAAATATTATTATCTGTCGTAGTGTTGTATTAATAGTAGGTAGGGTGTCCATTGTTTACACGAAATCTTTATAAATAAAAAATATCATGACAGATTATAATTAAAGAGAGTGCATTATTACCTATAGTCGGATAGATAGATGACGATAACATGTGTAACCGCGCACACAGATTTTAATTTTAATTAAACAAGGAGTTTATAAGGATTTATACTATATTTGTACGATAACTATATTCGTAATGATATACTGTAACTGGACCAATAAACTATTATTTTATCTTATGATATAAATATACGGAAATCTGAAGAACTTGTCATCCTTGGCCAAGTCACTAATAGGCATGCGACATTTATAGGTTAATGATATGCCGGTATGATTTTTTCTTCTATGAAATCAACACCGGGTGCCGGGCGCAAATTTCGAAAACACGCTGGCTATCCATTTATTCACTGACAATCGCAGCTTCTCCCCCGTACTGTTAACAGGGGTTGTTTTTATTTTTGCGTGCGTAGCACACACTGTTCCTTTCGTTATCATATTACACTATTGCACAACGATGTTGTGTAATGCGTGTTTATCATTTTGATCGTATTTGGGTTTTACGGAATACGAGTTGGTAGAACACACCGTAATTATTGAAAAACGCTCAATATTCTTTTCGGATATTAATATTATTCCATTCAATATATTGTACTGGTGAACAAAAAACGATTGGCCGTGATAATAGAGTTCCGTGGACATTATCGTTTTCTCCCGTGCACTCGCAGACCGAGTAACAATTATTCAGACCATCGGCAGCTGTTGTCATCGCGTCCAATAATAATAATTGGCACACTCGATTATTTAGCCATACGGAAGCGTTTCAATCTGTAAATAATTCAATGTCCTTTCGATTATAGTTCGTCGATTTGATTTCTCGATTGAAAAAAAAAATAAGGTTATTGAACACTTTTCGACTACATTTTAATGACACCGTTTGTCAAAACAAATCATTATTTTATAGTCAAAGTTATTATACGCGTATGTAAATATGTATAGGTAGTGGGTACCTTAACGATAAATTATCTTAATTCAACCTAACCCTATTATTTATAAGTCCTGCGCGTTGCGTAAACATATTAAATTACTCTGAATAAGGTAGATATAGTGAAATTATTTATTAATTTATGTTCGAGGATAATAATGAAAAATAACGTGTGAATAAAGTTTTGGGTCGAGACACCATAATATATGGATATTGGTTAGAGATATTATTTCAAAACTATATATACTATGTAATATATGTACTGATGTATTATACGGTTTTAATTAATTATTTCATATACTGAACTTACGTCCGTTACAATTTCCAACGTTCGCTAAAAACATATTACGCGTTTTGTATTATTGTCCAGTGGTTCTCCTGTTAATACCTATATATAGGTTATTTCGATTCACCGGAACGCGTTCAATTAATGTGTCAACGATATGATTATCAACTTTTAATGAATTGAAAATTTAAATTATTTTTGAATTGGATTCAAAAAAAAAAGGTAGTAAATTAAAATTGATTACAAACGTAAAGTTTTCGCTGGCTATTTAGTTAGGTACTACAATGTTTTCTATCACGTGGTTTTGAAATTCTTCACGGGAGTGTTTTTAATATTTAAAATCTCATATTATTTTTAATTTATCCTATTCAAAATAATAATGTATACTATATTTTCTATAAAGTTCTTCGAACTAAAACCCTATCAATTACCATAGTTAAAATATATTATAATCACTGCTAATTATTAATTTACAATAAAAATACAAATATATAAAATTGTTTATTAGATACGAAAAAGTTCATAGATAGAACCATTTCGTACTAACAATAGTATAACAATTAATATTAAATAGAACCTTTTTATTGGTAACTATAATATACTATACATATAATATATATGGACAATTTTCATACTAATAACATTCTTGATAAGAATTGATTCTATCTATCAAGATAGTATCTAATACAAAAATTATTTATCAAATATTCGTTAGATAAAATCTATTGCTTCTGTGTAACTCTTTTAATAATGTATTCCATTCTTAGATAAAAAAAAATAATAGTTTTTTGAACCCATTTATGCGAAAAACTGAATTTTGAGAAAAATAGTCCCGTTGATACAAAACCCGCGGAAAATTCTCAAATATTTGAAATATTTTTCCATCATATATTAAGTTTCTATGATGTGAAAAAAAAACCTATACCATTTCATTTTTTCTGTGCGTATACTATTTTTCAGTTTGGGTTGGCACGTATTATTAGAGATTAGGTTAGTTGACACTATAAAATACCAATTATAAGAGGTCACATTCTTTTCGAATGTCCATCTCTGTCTCATAACATCAGACATCATCATCTTTTCTCATCTTTTTCAACTTGACTATTTTTCTTCTAATATTAAATTTCTACCTAACATTCTTTTGACCTCCCAATATAATTTATCTTCTTATATCGTTCATAGGTACTTGAACGTGAGATATATTTAAAATTATTTTATACGCAATATTAAGTGGTTTCTTTTTTTTTTTTTTACTAATATTTTAAGTAAAAAGTTAAAATTGATATACATTAAGATTTACGACATTTTAAATGTTATGGCATTTTAATATTAATGTTTAAATACAAAATCTTTTCAATTTATCTTGTATTATTCATACCTGTCACATTTCACCGAATTTTTTTTTAACCGAAATAAATCCATACATATTATATTTTCACATTTAACCCGTACATTAAATTGATGAATATACGAGTGAAAATTCGCATTAATATGAATGTTATTCTTCCAGTCAAATGACTTGCTCTTGTCTTATAATAATACTACCAAGAATATTAAATAAGAAGAAATATTACCAAGTAATTATAAATAATTTAAAAAAATATAACGTTATATTAAATATAATTTTACAATTGCATCAGTTTTGCAGGCTTTTGCTAAATCATTGCCCTTAAAATTCGTAACTATTTCAAATACGGTATGATAGTGTTTTACTGGGCGTAATTTAATTTAAATGCTTAAATTAATTGTATAATTCAATATCTACCTACAGATCTTTTTTTTTTTTTTTCAGGACTCTTTTTTAAATAGCTAATAATAAAATATTATTCAGTCGTAAGAAATTTGTTTTTCTGTGGTACGATAAATGTATATTCCTTTGCTAATAAATTCCACAATGTAAGTTTAGCTCATTATTTGCATAATGATTCATTAATTTGCTGATAATACGTTTTATTGAATAGAAAATAAGAGAAAGGCGAGGATTAAGCGAAATAATTAAGATTTCACGATTAAATGTTTAATATGCATAAACATAACATAAATTATCCAATAATACTATAATTGTATTGATATTGATCATTAATTATATGAAGTAGTTGAATTTATATTACGTTTATTATATAATTTATCATATTCTCATTTTCTAAAAAAGAACAATTGTTTAAATTACTTTTGAATTATATAGTGTCGCTTATTATAATTATAGCTTACTTCAATAACATTCAATTGGTAACATTAACTGTAATTGACAAACATATATTTATTCAATTACATATTAATGATCAAATTTCAATAAATTTTCGTCTGTTTTGTTGGTAAACTTCATACGATGCTTTTTAAACGCTACGAAAATGTGATTTGAATATATTTCATATTATATTGTAATAAATCAAATTTTTTAAACGTTAAAAAATATTTTTCAGGAATTTTATTTTGACCTTATTCTAAGAAATATGAAAAAAAAGTAAATGTTACATGTACTACCTATATAAGTATATAACACCATGTAATCTGGTTTTTCAATCAAACGAATCCAAAATCTATCCAAAATCTATCCTGTAAATAATATTATTTCGGTATTTGGTTTTATAACCAATTTATTTTCTTTCAATATTTATATTATACTTATATGTAATGAATTTAAGATGTATTAATTAGATTCTTTTCGGAAATTTCAAATCGTGAAATTTATGTTTGTATGTAAATGTTTATTTTTATTTATTATATTTGTCAAAATTAACAAATTAATAATATTATAATAATAATAAAGTACATATTTCGATGGTACTTTTAGGTCATATAAATGTATTATTTTAAGCGTTTTATTTTAATTTAATTTAAATTGTTTTAATGTTTTTTTTTTCTTTTTTAATATAAACAACTAAAATACAAATGTCTACAGGTACAATTATGAATACTTAATTGTGCAACAATTTTTTATTAACTAACTATTTTGACTTTTATTTATTTATTTTTTTTCATTATATTCTTATAAATTGAGCAATAATATGTTTAAATTAAAATGTAAATTATGAAAACAAGTGGACGGAAATGTATTTTTTTATTTGCATTTAATGTACGAATTTTTGCGATAAATATGATTTACTGTGTAGTGATATTTTATATTTATTTTTACGACATGATTATTCGTGTTCTTTCTTTGTATATATATTCGTTAAAAATATACTTGACGTATATTTAAATATACCTGTAGGAACGATGATAAATCACAGTAATTTTTTACGTATAATGAACTCATCATTAGCGGAGATACGTAGTTAAATACGACATTTGAATTTACCAGTAGTAGACCGGCTTTTCTTATTTGTATCTATTCGTAATGTTTATTTTGATTGTCTTAGGTTTTTTTCGAGCTAATACGCTATACCCGACACTGTGAATAAAATTAAAACGAAATTATTTTTTACGTTTAAACTGTGAATTAATACATTTTCGTGTAATTTTTGTTCGAGGGAGATTTACGCTTCGAATGAATAATTTTACGGGCTAATTTTCAAACCAACCATTACTCTGATATTTGCCTATACTGAATATAGTAATTATTACACGAAAATCATAGTACTTGTTGTACGCTTTTAAAACAACGAAAAAAAGAACAATATTGATTTTGTTACGCAATGCCCATATCATACACACATTTGATATTTCAAACAATGAGAGAAACAACTTTATTCAAAGTGAACTGCCCGTCCATCGGGTTGCCTATATGACACAGTGTAAAAAAAATCAAACATATTTGTTACAGCGAATAATGGATAAAAAAATGGTATATAAATGAGAATAATAAAATTTAAAAAGTAAAGCATACAATTGAATATGGCGTGATCTTGGAATATAAACGAAAAATCATTATAATTTAAAAAAAAGGTTGACTAAGACTATTAGTAAAATAAAAGTGATTGTTTACAGTATGGTTGTATATAATATTAAGAGTATAAATGTCTATGAATAATGTTAAGCGTGTCTCTCATGACCGCTAAGCACATTTCTTTAAGTTCTCTTAATTCTGATGTATTTTTTTTAAAAAAGTCTCTGAGCAGAGGCGATGCGGTCCCACGTGCCCCAAACCATAGGCCATGAACTTCCCAGTTGCTTATATGGTATTTTTCTTTGAAGAAAGGGACAGTTGGCTCGTAAATGGATTTTTTCTCTTCGTCCACTAACTTGTCTTGATTATCCTCGTTTGTATCTCGATAGTCCTTATTGAAAATACTTTCACAATCTAGACACTCGAGTTTAATCCGTTTACGTTTAGGTTCTGACATAATAAAAATACCGCACAGGCCACAGATTACACAACTTGAATAGTATTTACTATTTATAGTATAAATAAGTAATAATTGAAATTTGAATATTATAGGTATTATACTATTAGTTTTTATAGAACTTTATGCCTTCAGCATACACAAGTACAACAGCAGATCGCAACGCGCTCGTCTGACGACACTATCAAGTTTCAGCAACAATATGCACGTTTGTCGTCTGGGTATTTCATATCAATATATTCTATTTTTAGAAATAGTGATTTGTGTAAACAATATTTTTACACATGATTCTCGATGACCGACAGTTTCATAATATACTACGGTTTTATCGTTTTCGTCAAGAAATACATACATAATATTATATATATATATATATATATATATATATATTATAAATTTGTAAATCGTACAATAAGTAGGCACTTTTGTCAAAAATATGCCGACTGCCGACTATAATAATTACGATGACGGGGTGTCACGACCCCTCTACTCCACTTCTCTCCGGCCCTGCCCACGGTTGAAGATATCTTAATCCGTGATTTCACCAATTTGACGATAGGTACTCTATAAAACAGAAAATATAATCTAGTCGTATCTTTAATTGATACATGGTAATTTGTTCTCAAGAGTCAAGACACTAGATCCATGTTGTTCGATAGTTACCAAAATTATGGTTTCGATATCGATGACTCTGGTATCATATGTTCATACACCTATAATAATAGGTATATGTGTATACCCAGTGGCGTAATTTGGGGGGAGGGGTATCCTCCATGTCTGGACACTCGCGACATGAAAATCTTAGTTTGCCACATTTATTATTAGGTACCTACTCTTATTAAAAAAGTCTAAATCAAACTACAAGAGTAGTTTGTTTAGAGAGTTTGTTTTAGTATTTTTTTTTTATACACCTTACAAGTATTAAAATACAGCTTTTAGCTATTTTTTTATAAAAACGTGTTTCAGAAAATGCACTTTCTGAGAAACTGAACAGTTTTAGTGCAAAAATGCATTTATATAAAATTAAAAACCACGAATTTATTTAAATGTTGTCAAGAATTACTTTTTATATAATTAGAAACAGAGTTATAGGATTTAATTTTACAATTAACCAAAGACTTATATAACTTTGGCTAAACACTTTTTATCAAAAATCACCCAAGTTAAAATTTAGATAAAGTCTTGATCTTAAATTTGGTAATGATGCACTTTATTACGTTAAAACTACTCAGTATCTAAGAAAAGAGCATCTTCTGAGATTTAATTTACTCGGAAAAGAAAGTAATAGACATGGCATAATTATAAGAGGACACTGCACATAAAAAATAAGAAACTAAAAACTAATTTTATGCATATACAAAACACCGGAGCTACAATCAAAATGAAATTACCAAATTTTTAATTCAGATAAAGGAAAATTAAATCTGATTACGCAACAATGAAAAAAAAGTACTGACACAGGGCTATTTTTTAATTTATTGTATAGTTTCTATACATTCTATTAGCCGAGTCATATAAAAGAAGGTAAAATTTACCTTTGAGTCAATAGGACGTCGTACCTATAAATTTTAAATGAAGAACTTGCAATAGCATTTTTCATTTTTATCAACTTACAAACATGTTAGAAACACGAAACTATAAATTAAAAATATAGCTAATAATATTATCCAGCAACCTACATAGCCTTTTTTCAATATATTAAAATTTTTTTAAGATTTTATTATTGAAAAAAATCAAAGAAATTGATTTTTGAACAACTCATAAAACGTGTAAAAATGCACGTATCAAAAATAGGCTACCTTAGGTCATTAGATAAATGTGTTTTTTATAATTTATTTTTTATTTTATCTTTCTATGATATTTTTAAGCTGTTGAAAATGAAAAATGCGTAAATATGTTTTCTTTTAACAAATATTGCAATTACATATAAACAATAAAAAATGGTATTGACACAAGGCCATTTTAAAATCTATTTAAATGTATTCAAATTGTAGGATTTTCATTTTTCTTAAAATTTCATGAAAATTGACTATACAAATTTCCTTAAAAATTAGGTATATGACGTCCTCTTAACCATAACAAAATAGATAGGTATGTCAGCAACATTGTGATACGCACATCTCTGTGAAGTACCCCCACTTTTTACCGTGTATTAAGTTCTCCATCTCTCATTGGTTACATATATCAAGCATACATTTCCAAGCTATCACTACAGAATTGAATGAACAGCGGAGAACCTAATACATGGGGAAAAGTGGGGATGCGCATATCGGACTAAAATTCGTATTATTGCTGACATACCTATGTATTTTGTCATACTCTTAACCATGACAAAATAGATAGGTATTATCACAGTTGACACATTTTTCCTCGTGTGCGCATCTCCTCTTTATCCGGCCGATAACGTAGTTCACCACTTTTCATTGGTCTAATATTTTGTCATTCGGATTTGAATTTTAATGGTGATTAAGTAAACAAACAATTAAACATGGATTATAATAACTTAAATCATAATATCAAATATAGTTTATTCAAGTTATATGTGCACTATTAAATAATTAACAAGTAAATACAGGCAAGAACACATGAGATAACATTGACCAATAAGAAGTGGTGAACAACAACACAGGTGCGGTGAGCAAATATTTTAGCGGGTTGTGCTTATCAAAAATCTGTGATGATACCTATCTATTTTGTCATGCTCTTAACTATGAACTCTATATATAGAAGCGGCATAATGTAGAGTTGTCTCAGCCTCTAATTGGATCGTTAAGGTCCCTAATATCTTAGACGCCCACCGAAAATTTTCCCAAAATACGCTACTGCAGCAGTGTCGTCATTTCAAATTTTTTTAATACTCATATTTTTATACAGGCCACACAGGGCTGGCGCGAAGAAATATTTATGTGGGGAGGGGGAATTTCTCTCCAAAATATCGACAGAATACATCTTTGAAATGTAAATAAGCAACAAAAAAAGGGGTCATCAACTTTTTTCTACTTTTGCCAACTACATTTCGAAATACTACAAACGTTGTGCCGACTAAAATTTATAGTTTTTAACTTTCTATTTTTGCCGACTGAACTTCATACACCCCCTCCCCCTAGATCCAGCCCCAAGGCCATAACCCTGTCTGGAATTTTCAATTTTATTTTTTTCAAAATAATTTTCAGCAAAAATATAATAACTCATTCATTTTCCAATAAATAGTACCCAGTGGCGCAGACATGAATTATCATGTTTTAAATAGTAAAAAATTCATAATTTTTTGAATTTCTAAGTAGACCAGTGAAAAGCACAAGCCAGTAGCCATTACCTATTACATGGGCCAAAAAGCTGGCCAAATTACTATATAATATATAAAATTATACATAATTAAAATTCCTTTAATAATCTTACTGCCTCGGTCCCTTCTCTCCTTAATACATGTCCGAGCCATCTTATTCTATTCTCCCTCATTTTGTCAACTGTCGAAGCTACATACTCCTACAAAATACTACCTCTTATATAGATACTCAATTCTTATTTTATCCTCTCTATATAGTTACTCCATACTCATCCACCTTGACATTCTCATCTCCAGGGGCGAAACTAGCTGGGGGTAGGAGGGGAAATTTTCCCACCCCTCCCAAAGTTCAGTCGGCTAAATCGTATTGTCAGTCGGCTATTCATGTGTAAGGTTCAAAAGAGGAAAATAAGTTTTACAGTCGGCCAAATCGTGACTTTGTTTTTTTTTATGCTCATACAAAAAGTTCAATCAGTCGGCCAACTTAAGACACTGCCCTCCCCCAAAAAAAAAAAAAAAATTACTTCGCTACGTCCCTATTCATCTCTGCTACACTCATTCTCTGTTCTATCTTCCCATCCACCGTCCTACATTCTGCTCCATATACATTCATCGTGCAGTATAATAATATATGCAGTATTGATATTTTACATTGTACAATAACGCAGCAGTGACCGGGTGTTCCGAAATCGAATTCGCACACGGATTTCGTGTGCGCCGGCGGTGGGCAGCGACCGTTTCCCATCATGACAACCCTATCGTTTCGAATATATACGTATATATATATACGCACATGCGTTTTACACACGTTTTCGCATAATAATAATAACGGCAACGACAGGACCAAAAAGACCGATACGCGCGTCGTACAACATTATCGGGTATTATAAATGTACGAAATGCAGTGAAATTGCGGGGGTGTGTGGGGTCACATGGGGTGACGACTTATATATATTATAATGGGACACGCCGCACGATCAATCGGACGGGATTTATTTTGCCATTAAAAATTCGGACTGCTTTCGGAAAAATAAAAGGAGGAATCGGACACAATTTATATTACATACGTCGGCGAACGAACAAACAAAACGAAAACGGACGAAAAAACCTAAACCAGGCGAGAACACGCGCATATCATATAATAGTATATAATATACTATACCTAATATACACACACACACACACCGAAGTCGTAATACCGTTATTGTCCTTTTTTTCTCTTTATTTTTTCGGACGAAATAATCAAAAACGGCGTGTGCATTTCTCGTTTCGGACCTAACGGTTTTCGTGCTGTGCGTACCAATTGCGCAATACAACAATAAAAACTCAGTGTGCGCGCGCGTTTATAAAAGATCCTAGGAACCGGTGGATTAGTGTCTCCAGGACGATTTTCGTCATGTGGATTGTTGCGTGGGATGACGTCGAGATGGAGGAAAGAAAAAAAACACATAATAATACGTCCGTCCTGCTGAAACTACCTATACAATATGTAATAATAATAATACGAGTCCGAACGTGTCCACTCTCTCTTCTCCGGGCGCAAAATATAGGGAATCGATATTTATTTTATTATTTACTGTGCGTGATGTCGGATTGTTATTATCATTGTCGGATGACGACACGGTTAATTATACATACATCTACACACTTCGGGTACGACTGTGCGGATACATTATTATTATTGTTATTATACGTGTCCGTGCGTGTATGGATATTTTCGGTGGTATTTATACGTGCGAATATATAAAGAGAGATTTCGATTTTCAGGGTTTTTTTTTTTTACACAAGATGTCTTTTCGAAACGACCGAATACACTGCCCATATAGAGGTCGTGGCGTTAAACGATCCGATTATTATTATTATTATTATTATTATCATTCAAACGACTCGTGCGACGCGCCATGTACTTTGTAGGTTCACGCCAGAGATCCCTCGACGGTTTTTAATATGATTATTTTCACCCGAGATGTAATAATAACAAACGCGCGAACCGTGTTATCGTATTTTTACTCGCGCGCCTGTATATCTCCCGGTTTCGTGATTCCACGGCCAGTGTGGTGGGATCCCAGATACATTTTTTTTTTTTTTTTTTGAAATACGGGACATTTCTATTATACTTAAATAGTTAAATCAATATCACGCATAAAATTATGACAGCATAAAACTTGACTTTTGAGTGACTTTTCTTATAGAATCACGAAAATAAAACGTTTGACGTGTACTGCAGATTGTATATACATTTCGTACATCTTTCCACCCCGCCCCCTCTCATATTTGTTATTTACATGTAGAAAACTACAGGTACATGACAAATGGAAAAAATTACTTCTTTAAAATACTGACTAAAAGACATTTTCTATCAGAGAAATTCGAAAACCATAAAATCCATAATGTACCTATAATGCCAATATATTTCCACTTCGTTCGAAAACTGTAATTACTTTAGATTTAAAATTTTTAGATATTTTTTAGAATGACTTTTTTTGATTATAAAAGTATAGGCAATACTTAACATTTTTAATTGACGATTAAATATATTCGTGTTTGAATATTAATTACTATGGAAATTAGCCCTTTGTGTGTTAGTGGCATAATATATTTCGGCCACTTTCAAAAATACCGTAAACGAGACGAACTATATTTAACTATATTTAACAAAATATTTTCAGATTAGCAGTTAATGGCATTTATAAATCCCCATAGGATTGGTATTACACCACTTACAACAATGATATTTTGAATAAAATTTTACTTTTATATATAATTATTTATTATCGAGAGGTAATTAAGTGACTTCTATATGTGCCACAGTTTCATATAATACAAAATATCAAAAATAGTATTGCCTGTTAAAGATGAAGATGACACATTTTCAAATTTTCAAATGTACAAATTTACAAGAGACATACAAACCGGGTTTTCGAAAATTCGGAACAAAAGTGAAATATTAAGTTAACATTCTTCGGGACGCCGAGACGATTGATTCAAATACGGGATAATCCCGTACAACACGGGACCCCAGTGCCAGTGACGCCAAAGTCCATGTTCGTCAGTCCCTAAAATATTCTGATTTTCGTACTGCACATTAATACATTTTTTACTTCGAATGACCTTTTTTATTTTCATCATTAAAATTATAATAATAAGTAGAAATGTATAAAATTTGATTAACACAGTTGCTAATAATTTCGTACTACACACAATTTTAGGGCAGCTGCCATACATTTTCATTTTGTTGCAAGGGTGTCCTGAATATATTTTATACATTTTTCGTTTTTTAAAGCGATTTCTCGAATTTTGGTGAAATTTGAGTAAATTTGGGGGTGGATGGGTATTAGGTCATTTCGCCATACATATTTCTTTTGGACTTCGGCGTCACTGATACGACGCTATATTGTTGTTTTTTGTTTAAAAAAAAATGCAGAGTTTATAATAGGTATATAAACAGTACAAACAGTAACAATGAATTATTATTATATTATTACAATTAATTCGGATACCTAATTGCGTTTCGTATAATAACAAAATGGAACGACAATGACTATAATGTTATTATAACGATAGTGTCATTGATTTTATAATATATATAATATATATAGTACCTAGACTGCAAAACTACCGAAGTTCCACAGTTTCCGGTCGATTTTTAAATTGAAATCATACGAAATATTTAAATTTGAAATAATAGAAAAACCTGGAGGCTGAAAACCCATTTTGTAGAAGTATATGAGTATTATGTTGATTTACGATTTGGTTATTTGTGTTTTCCGTGAATAGACATTAAAAACAGTGTCGCAACGCGCAGCTGTAATTCAACTGGAAATTTACCCTCTTCCGTTTACTATCTATTTTAGTTATATTAATATTATGAAAAATTCTCAACAAGTGTAGATTAAAATAAAATTGACTACCTATATTGTATACATTTTCTAAAAATTAATATTAATATTATGAAATATAATTCGAGTATTTTTGTTATAAAATAGTTAACAACTACCAAAAATAAAATGTAAGTACCTGTATATTATAAATTATAATACAATATAGTATAAAATATGTTCTTAATATCATTTATTTTATATTTATAACCTACGTGTTCCAACAAAGCAACTTTATGTCTTTATATTATATTAAAACCTATTTTTAAAAACCGACTGACAACTGTACAATATATCAACAGGACATTTTACTTGTATAGACCAAATTTTTTTCAAAAATAAATAAAGGTTTTTAAGATTCATCGTTTGTATACAAAAAAAAAAAAAGGATTATAATATATACAGTTGACGACTGTGAGAAGTGGGTCAGATACTGGGATCAAAATGTGTTGACCCTAAAATATTTAATTCAAAATATAATGGTCTTTTTCTTGGTAAAAACCCCATAACATATATATATTATATATTACACGTACCTAATATTTATATATTATTGTACTTTATATCTATATTTTAAAATAGGAAGGTATTATATTATATTATACCTTCCTATTTTTATATATATTTTTTTTTCTCTGAAAATATAACAATAAATAAAACTAAGAATAACGACCAATTCTATTTATATTCCGGTGGATGAAGTGTGTGAAAAATATTTCTTTTCGTTGTACACGTACCTATATATATACCTACTACTATACAAAAATATGGTAAAATTATTGCCAACTCAACGATCACCGTACCTCCCCCGTCGAAGGGCCAAAGAAGGCTAGAAGCAACAATGACATGCAAAATTCCGGATATTTGTTTGCGACAATATTTTTAAAAATCCCCGAAGGATAATGCATTTTTTACGATCCTTTTAGAAGACCCGAAAACGCATTTTAATGAAGTCGCCGCCGACGTTACTTTTCCATTTCCACCCCCTCCGACGGGGTTTTTTTTTTTTTTTTATTATTATTATTCTTTTGCCACAAAATATTGATTGATCGTATACTCTGCGAAAATACGCGGATCACAAAAAGGTCATTGTCACGGGGGCAGACCACCGTTTCCCCATTTGCGACGCACACAATACAAATCTTATACACATATTAGATATATGTATATATAACCATGAACCTCCAGTCGTCTAATCACCTCGCGAATATTTATTTAATGCATTTCAAATACTCGTATTATACACGCACAACCGTCGTATATTGCGGATACGAGTTATTTGTACCGTACATATATACTGAGTCAAATATTATTTTTTGTTCAAGAAAATCTGAAATCGATTACGCTGCTATAAAAAAAAAAAAAAAAAAATTTACAGAGTTTATCGTATATAAAACACAGATATACGTTTTATTTTTAAATCGTTACCGTTTTTTGAAAACCATCTCGTTTAGGTTTTTTCCCTTCTGGACGATATAGCCGCTGTTGTTTTATTTTGTGACCAGACCAGATGTTTACAGAAATATTTCGACTCCACGGTAAACGCGCGTTTTTGACCGATCGAGCTCATTTTACGCGAGGGACCTTGCACCTGCGTGTTAAATGAAAAAAACAAGATACAATTGATTAATTACACAGTAGGTACACTATATATTATACTCGTATAGCATCGAGTACGGGGAGGATAAATATTACTTGAAGAAAATGTAATATAAGAGTACAAATAACTATATGGTTTTATTTTTTTCCAAAGTATTAACTGTACGCCGAAATAGCCGAATAAATCATTTAATTTACATTTTTTTTTTTGTTTTATACGAGTGTTTCTTTTTTTTTTCTATATTTAAGGCTGAAATTTTTAGGAACAATTGTAGGTGTTGTTAAATATTCAAAACTATACGTTGTAAAGTGTAAACCACGGTATATAATTATATATTAGGGAACGGATTTACATACACAAAAAAAACCCTCAAAATATGCATTTAAAATGTACCAATATGTAAAAAAAAATGTTTAAAGAGTTAAAAATATGCAAAATATCGGTGTTATTTTAATAAAAATTATATAGGTACATTGTGAAATAAACTCTACTTTATAATGCCCTGGAAAATTATTATTTGTGATTTTAAAATATTTATGCCCGTATGAATAGTAATTTTATGTACCACATAAGAAAAAATATTATGTAAAACAAAACAATTTTTTTATATTTACATTGCACAATGGTATTTATGCGCTATAGATGTCCTATAAACTTACACATAAAGTTATACGCAACATATTGTAATACTTTATATGTTGATTTTTGTGATAACTCGAATCAATTATTATTACCTATAATTTATTTATTTTTAGTTTGACTAACATGATATATTATCTCTAATAAATAATATTATAAATTATAATATACCTAATGATAACCATATTTTACGCTTATATTTTCGTATAATATATTACATTATTATTATTATAGAACTTCTATTTACGTCTATTGTACCTACTTGAATAATTGATTCCAATCTACATTATCAAAATTTCCAATTTCCAAAAGACGAACATGATAATATAATATTGTAGCTTATAATAGTATTTATAAGACAATGTCAATATAATATTTCTTTAAAATGTACCTATATTAATAAATATAGTTATTAGGTATAGATATCGTAAATTCTTACGTCAAAATATTTTAATAGATTTTTGATCAATATTAAAAATGCCGAAGATAAAAACGAAAAATGAAACAATATTTATTAGAACAAAAAAAAAAAATACAATTGAATTTAACGAAAAAAGGAAACAATTCTCGTGCGGAAATGTCAATAGTCAGTAGGTGTACATATTATACACGGTGGAAAAAAAAAAATAGCGTCGACGCCCGACACTGCGGGAATGGTCGTTGATGCAAGCCGTTGAGTAGACGAATCAACGATGGTTGGCCATGGAGTATGTGTGAGCATCAAGCATTAATATGAAGATATCAACCACATGAAAATATGATATTCCTCCATGAATATTAATTACATAAATATTCTTTCAGCAACACTAAATATATACCTATAAATGGGTTTCGATAAATTTCTTAAGGATCACATTATAGCTACGTCACACATAATATAGTGATGTGTTTATGTAATACATAGTAACGGGGACTGTGCATAATATGCGCATTAGTATTAATATTAATATTCCATTAGGCTGGAAATAAGTACACGTGAAAATA
This sequence comes from Pemphigus obesinymphae, assembly GCA_025469235.1. Classification (NCBI taxonomy): domain Eukaryota; kingdom Metazoa; phylum Arthropoda; class Insecta; order Hemiptera; family Aphididae; genus Pemphigus; species Pemphigus obesinymphae. The sequence continues at coordinate 30,627 of JAIPRL010002992.1, read as the reverse complement.
TGCGTTAAAAACGAAAACATGCACCAAAGAATTACAAATATGCATTAAATATTATGCAAAAAAGGTTGAAAAAATGTTTAAAATATGTAAAATACAATAATATTGGTGTTATTTCAATAAGAATAAAATAAATCGTGCACATTTCTTATCAGATTTCAAATAGCTTATTCTAATCTAATTGCATTTACGTACAAATCCGTTCCTTAATATAGTATTATATAGGTACCTACCTATTAAATACCGTGGTGTAAACCAACAGTTCAAACAGGTATGATGGTATATCTACCTACGTATTATTATTAATTGATAATAAATATTGTACGTGATGATTTGATTTTACTTTTTGAATCAATATAATCATAATATTATTGTTTGGAAATTCGGTTTTCGATCATATGATTCCTGCAATAATAAAAAAAAAAAAATCGAAGATCATTGTTATCAGGTATAATATAATATTATTATAGTTATGAGAGTTTATGACACCGAATAGGAAAAAAAATAATTGTTAATGGCGCCGTATACCCGTATTTGATGAAAAAACATGTATTAAAAATACGAACAAAATTACTTGTGTAAAATGTGTTAAATTATTATTATTATTATTATTATATGTATGGCGCAGCATCTCGTTGATAATACCGGAGGAGGGGGCTCAATAAAAGACAATTATTTCAGTATACGTGCCGCACAAGCGGCGTTTAATCCATTTTGTCGGTACTATTATTCATCATTATGACGCAGGTTTTTGAAATTAAAATTTATGATACGGTTAACTCGCTGTGCATTATCGTACTATTATGGTATTTTAATAAGACTTATTCGCTCATTCCCATCGTGACGTAAATCGAAAAACGGACAAGTGTCTTCGGAATAGAATAATATCAGTGGCATGCAGCTCCTATTTTAGTGTGCAATACGAAAATGCAAACGTGCAGTACAAATTTAAAAAGTGTGTAGTGATAAATACGTTATTTTTTTGTTTTTTTATTTGTATACGAGTATATTTAAGTATGGATTTTTATTTTCTTGGATTTATTTAAAAAAATATTTTCTCTTATTTTTATTTATTTTCATTACGCTATTATAGTGTTGAAAATAAAGATGATGCAATAAGGGTGGGGGCAAAGCGCATCACATATCCCTATTGTAAAAGTGTGCAGTATACGGATTGTTTTCTTAAATAGTTGACGTCATATAAATGTTTACAACCAGTACCGACTCAAGGTACCTATAGGCGAGCTAGTCACCGGCCTAGAGCGACACTTTAGTAAGGGCGGCATTCTGGAATTTTCTTTGGGTACCTACCGAAAATGATTTTCTTTGAAGAGCGGTAACCCGTCAAACCTGGCCACAATACGGCGAAAATAAAATAACTCGCTTATTTTTCGATATAATGGTACGCAGTGGCGCAGACAGTTTTAGACGGTAAAAAATGCGTAATTTTACGAATTTGCTAGTATTTTCCGCGGTGAAAATCACGGGCCCAGTAGCCACAACTATATTACACGCACCGGTAAGACCGGTTCCGGTAAAAATGGCGCCCTGGGCAAAATCAAATTTTGACACTCCTGAAATAAAATGAAAGCCATAAACTTATTTTAGAATTTACGTAAGTACACCACATCGTATAAATTTCCCTCCAAAACTTTACATTTAAAAATGTAAATAAGCGAAAAAAGAAGAAGAAGAAAAAAAGGTTCTTCTCCGACTCGTCTCTTCAAATAAGTTGGTACACAAAAGAGCTCGCCCGCGCCTTGTCCTGCGCATCACGGGCCCAAATAAATTATACTGTAATATTTAATTATAAACGGGCGCAAATGTTGCCACCGAATAATAGGTACCTACGTAGTAATATATACGTAGTAAACGTATCGTTTTTGTTTCGTCGTGGTGATTTTAACACGGCACACGCACGCCATTATACAATATATACGAGTCAACGTCTAAACGAGAAAACGTGTACCGAGAGGGTGGTATAGTACATATATATATATGTGCACATATACGAGTTCGGTGGACCGTATAATATGTTTTTCACGAAAAAAATAAATAAAATAAACTCGGAAACTGTATAGGAACCCCGTATATTAAATGTATAGGTTTGGTCTGGAGTGTATTAAAATAATAATATATTATAATATTAAACGTGGTGCTGTTTGCTCGCCCCGAGAGAATGACGACGTGTAACGGCGGCGGCGGCGGCGGCGGTGGGAGATTGAACGACGACGACGACGACTCTCCGAAATTAGACGAAAATTATACGGTAAGACGGGCGCGGGGGATCAGATTTCTTGGCTAAAAAGCCCATAAATCTTTTGCTCGAGGTGCCTGGCAGAGGTTAAAAAGACTGCGGCGGCGGCGGCCCCGTAACTCACCGTATTGCGTTCCCGTAAAACACGTGTGCCGCCGGGGGGATGAGACGACGTTTTTCGGATATTGCTCGCACGTTTCACGACGGGGAAAAACGCCGAAACCGTTTTGCCTACCGCGCGCGCGCGCGTTATTATTAATAATATACGACGCGCCCGTAATGTTATGTATAATATTATTATTATACGCGCGGAGCGTTCGACGTGCCTGCGGTGTCGCGCGTGAACCTCTCGATGACCTCGAGGGGAGGAGAGCCGCGCTCGTGACAACAGGGAAAAAAAAAAAAAAAAAAACGGATAGGCGCGGTATAAATAAATACGTTCGCAAAAAAAGGGAGAAAAAAATACGCGCACCCCATAACGATGAAATTCCGGAAAGAAAATGTGCACGTATAAAAAAAAAACCGTTTTCTACAATGCTCGCGAGCGGGAGGGGTCGTCGTCGTCGAGAGCGGCGGCACACGCGCGCTTTTGAAATCGCGCGCACGCGCTACGTTTCCGACCCCTACACGATAATATAATATACACGCCCGTCCCCCCTCCCCATCTCCCGACGACGACGGCGCGAGCGGTGTGTGTGTTTTTTTTTTGCCGTTTTTTTTTTCCTCCAGTCTGCCGCCGTTGCACGCGCGACATCCGAAGGGGGAAAAAAACGAGATTCGTTTTGTTATTATTATTATTATTATTATTACGTACGTACGTACGTGTACCTATTATTACTGTTTTTTTTTTTTTTTTTTATATATATACGCGCCGCGAGACACGCGCGCGACGCGTGTTATTGGCCCCGGCCACGGCCATTTTAACGCTAGACGCGATTTTTTTTAACGTTAAAAAAAACGCGTCTCCCCTCTCACGGGCGCCGCGCGTTCCGTTTTAACCCATTTTTCTTCCGGCACGGCGGCCATTTTGTCGAGGGGATTTTTTTTTAACAATCCGACGTGTGGTTTTTTTTACGCGCACAAAATAAACGTAACGAACGACCAAGAGAAAAAAAACGTTCCCCTTTACCGCCGTGTTACACGCTCGGCCGGCCAATCGCGAACGCGAAATGGAGTATATAAGGTGTGTACATATACATAATCATTATATATTATGATATTCGTAAAAAACGACGAGCGAATAAAATTTTTCCGGACCGTAAACCCCCCCCCCCCATCCCATAGTCGAGCGTTCGAAAAAAACAGTAGGTACGTCGAATACGCGATTTTTAATATTTTATCCTAAATCGTTATTGGCGGCCGTGCAGGTTGATGAAACATAATATTATTATTATGGTTTTAACGCGTTATATTTTGTAAAACGGACCGTCCGGTTATTAAGAGGACGGAGCCCCACACGCCCGATTTTCAAGTGGTTTTGTATAGGCAGTTTTTATTATTACATTTTAGGAAAAATTTTAAATATTGAAATATATAGGTATTTTAAAAGTAATATTAAAATAGACCTATGTCGGTACCATTTTCAATATTGTCGTGTAATCACGATATTTGTTAAAAACATCATGTTTACGCACTTTGCATTTATATCGACTTGAAATTATTGTAGAAAGATGAAATAAAAAATACAATTCTCTATCTACTGCAGATGGAGTCGATTTTTGATATACCTATGCGTTTTTACACGTTTTATAAGCTGTTAATAAAATTTTAAAAATCGGCTAAAATTTGTTTTTTTCGTTTCGTATTTCTAACATGTTTGCGAGTTGATAAAAATGAAAAATACTAATGCAAGTTTTTCATAGAAAAATTGTCGGTGTACCGTCCTCTTAAATGTACCTATATTTGGACACTGAATTACATTTTTTTTACTTTTAAAAAAAAATCTACATTGTTTTCTTTGTATTTTAAATTACAATAGGTACATTATATAAGTTGGTGTTCAATTCTTAAATATCTGAAACAGAAAATATATTTTTACTTCAATTTCATTACTGCTCGTAAACAATTTATTATTATAATAAGTATACGAGTTAATAATGCGATCAACATCATCTGTGTGAGTATAGTATTTTTAATAATATTCTAAAAATATTTAGAAAATTTTAAATACATATGTAACAAGTAGGTATATTATATAATACTCTCAATTATTGCAACTATTAAATTACCTACAATATATACAAAATATATATATTATGATAATAAAATGGGAAATAATGCAAGAACTTGAAAAATTAGGTACTAAAAATGGATTTAAGACCGATTCACCGAATATTATTTTGCCCAAACTATATTAACTTAGTAATTTAATCTTACAACTATTTATGGTTAGGTTAGGTACCATATTATAGTTGTACCTTCATAGTCGTACTTTTTTTTATAGTTGGATTTTTGTAAATATTTTTATAATTTCAACCTGGTAGTGACGTTTGACATTTTTACTTTCTCATATTTTCTCAAATCGCGAGATCGTATTTTTTTTAGTAATATCTACTATACGTTTACGGCTGTTTTAAATATGAAAAAAAATCTGCTGCAAAAAGCTGTTTTTGACGTCAAGCATCGATTGACTGTACATTTGGCGTAGGCCTGCCCCGAAACCGAAAGCACCAACAATTTGAAAAATTTCTAATTTCTGTATTGATACTCATGTAAGTAGTCTGATATAAGTATCTTCCTTAATAGGTATATAAATCTGAATAAAACGGACAACTTGACGAATTGGATTTTTCAATCTGTTTAAAACCGGTTTATTTGTAGGCGAACCGAGACGACACAAGAAAATGAGGACACGGCTTATTACGCCCAAATTTAACCTTTTACGTTTCATCCAACAAATTTTAAGTAATTTCAAATTGTAATAATTGTAAATAGTTGGGCTGACAATAAATATAAAATATAATATTTTAGTTAATTTGCATTGATTTATAATTGCATTAAATGTATAAACATATTATTATTTTATTTATTAGGGAGTAAACTAAATATTATTTATTAATGATAGGTAAACATTTGCCTAAAAAATCGTGCAAAAAATTGAATTGTCCCATCCATATTTGTTATTTCTACGTTACATAAAAAATGTTAAATTAGTTTAACAAGAAAAAATTGGGCCAACTGAAATTTAAAATGATACCCGCATTTTGCTGTCTCCATCTAACCAATTGGTAGTACTTACGTACGAAATGTACAAAAAAACGTAATTGCATATACGAAATTTACGTTGAGCATTTTTATCACAATTTTGACATTTTTAATACTAGAGTAAATTGATAGACGAGACCATTACAATATATGCCATAACGTTGTATTTTTGTCAACATTTTAGTTTTGTAAATAAATATAAGTACTTATTCTTATTAAATCCCAATAATTTAAATAGATAATATTTTTCTTTGCAATTAAAATTTCGAAAAAAAAAGACGACGCAACCGGCATTGATAATAATCTTGTCTATAATTCTGGTAGACAATAGGTTAAAAGGCTGAACGCAAATTTCGTATATTACAGTATGGGTATCACGTTGGTTAGTCTCTTGGAAAATAATAGTAAGTATACATTGTTTTATATTACAAATTATAAAATCAGAGAACACAATAAAATACGTGTGATGGATATCACTATAATAATTTTAATTTCGATTTTTGTAGAAATGATTGGTATACAATATGTTATAAGTACCTATAGATATGCCTACATTATAACATAATTAATAGTTATCACAAATTTATATTAATAAAAACCGTGTGGTTAACAACGATATTTTATTTTCTATGAATAATTTTAATGTTTGTTTGGATAATGAAAACTTAAAGACTTATACCAACACGAACATTTTAAACGTACAAACGCGTATGTGTATACTGCGACGTGTTTCCAGAAATAAATTTTATTACGTTATGAATTCTAATTAAATATTTTTATTTCCAAGTTATATGTGGTTGTTAGTTATACAAACCGTACCCAATTAACGAAATACTACAGAAAATGTAAAACGTCCTTTTTTTTTTTTTTTATCGCCCGCAAATGATATACTGCAAAAACATTAGATTGTAATTAGGTATATAGGTAGTAAGTATAGGTATACCTGTTTAGAACATTAGCATTTTTTTCGAACCCCATTATTACTGTATACGCACATTCGATATTGTTTTAATGTCGTTTTTATAGAATCGCGAACTAAATATCGTACACCCTTATGAATTATTATAATGATTCATTACAATAAAACAATATGTTTTGTTAATTTTATTTCATTGTACACCGACAATAATAATATACCGTCGACGTCGCAAAATATCGTTAAAATGTATACACACATACCTCTACTCTATTTCTTTTATTTCCGTTCTACCGATTTTAATATTTTAGAAGCGCGTAAAAACGCATACCTAACCTACAAACCGCCGCGTATACGCCGTATACGTACCTACTCGTCCCACTCGTTTTTCGCGATTTCACTGCACGAATATATTTATTATCGTTCGACGTTTCCGTGTGAATTCTCGTCAAAACGATAAGGCACCTACCCCAAACGTTTACGGTTTAAATCGCACTATATCATCATTATTCCACCCACTACCGAAGGGATTCCTTTTTTAATCCCGGTCACACCGGACACTTTTTGTTTAGATATTCTGGTCGGCACGACAAATATCGCCTTGGTCCGAGTTCTATACATTGACAATAGACCACGTCGGGTAATTTCTTCACGACTCCCGGACCCTCGTTTTGGAACATTGAAAAGCCGTGTATTTTTTCGCCGTTTTGTTTACAATATAGATGGTTTTTTGGTTCACTGCCCCGCAAATGTGTAGTATATATATACACCACCGAAATATAAATACGCATTATGCAACCGTAGAGGTAACCAAATCGTTATTCGATTATTATCGGTGCACACGTCTACTCGCCGCCCAAATTCTTATCAATAATGCACTTGCGTCCCTATTCCATGATGTTGATGAGAAAAATAAAAAAGGTCATTCAAAGAGAAAAAATAAATGGATTAAATGTGTAATAGGAAAATCAGAATATTTCAGGAGCTGTTTTATTTGTTTTATATTTAAAATACCTACATAGGTATATTAACGTAACATTACAATTTAGTAGAAAATAAATAATTATATACCTAATAATATAAATATTATATATAATAAGTTAGTTTTCTACATTTTTCATTTTTTTTTTTTTTTAATCCTATTTTTCTTTTTATTCATTGCTCGTAATTTTACAGCGATAATTATCAATTTTATTTTCGTTTCGTTATTTTAAAATTACGTCGTGTTCAGTTTTAGGTGTCTAAAAATTTTTAGAATTGTATCATCCCTATTATTTTCCTTTTCGAATGATTTAATTATGAAGAATGGTGGTTATTCAGCATCTTTGGTGGATTTATTATGGCTATAAACGCATTTTTATCAATTAATATATATACGATTATACTTTATAATGACAAAATGTCGTCATGCTATTATAGTATTCGTTCTTATCATGACAGAAATGCGTCCCAATTTCAGGGACGCAAGTAGTCGTTTATTAATTATTTCCCCAATGATTGTAATTTTGATTGTTCGCTAAAAACGTAACATTAACTATATATGCATAATATATTATAAAGTAGAAAACGATTGTATCTATATTTCCATGACTTGCCGTTATGGTAAAATGAAATACTATAGGTACCTATTTATATTATTATGTTTTATACACATAATACATTCATTATGTTTGTCAAATATTCCAATACAATAATATACTTACTGTTTTTCTCATTTACAAATCGATGGTTGCAAAAAAATAAAAGAATGGCATAAAATATAATACGTTTACTTCCGACTTCCGTGAATAATAATAATGAAAAAAAAAAAAAAAACACTTTCAAATACCCAATGTACATACACAATGTAGTACACGCACATAATGACACGGACAGGGATGATGGTGAAAATACATTAAAACAAAAATAAATAAAAACATTTTATAATGGTAAACGGAAACGTTTAATTCCTTTCAAAACAAATATTATTTATGATAATAGTATGATAAATATGAAAAACGTTGGCACATACAATATACATGTAATCGTGTATGTATATGTTTCATCTAAATAAAATTAAAAATTCTAAAAAAAAAAAAAAAGAAGTAAAATCTTAGTTCGCCTATGATTTTTGCATAGATAAATATTATTTACATAGTAATACAATATAATATAAGAGTACATAATAATAATAATTATATATAAATTTATATATATATATATATAATATATATCATAGAAAATAAAATCAAGTGATAAAAACAGGCTATACAGAGATCAGACATTAGGCCTCTTTTACATAATAATAGTTTTTTTTTTTTTAACATGAGAGCGTTTAGAAAAAGTATATTATAAACAAATGCGGATTTTTATTATTACTATTATTGTAGAAGACGGAATTTTCAAGATATTTTTAGTCTTAATTAAAATCACAGTACACAGAGATGGGGAGATAATGATTATGGAAAACAATCTATAAACGTAAAAATTACAAAAACTATTGGATACCGTTGGATTATTATTATGAAATATTATATAAAACAATGTTGTACTTTTATAGTTTATGCACTAAAATTATCTTTAAATACACCTAACAAAATACATTTATATAATATTATGTAGTGTTCCGGCGATACATACAATTAATATTTACAGATTATTCATTTATATTATTAAAAATCAGTGTCCTGAAAACGTATGCGCAGGAGTGTTCTGTCACTATATAACAAAAAAAAAAAAAAACACAAATCGACTATTTTGCCGATTTAACATAAGCACCCCCGCGCACACGTCATATTATTGAAATGCAGACATAATTTGGAGGGACGAGAGGTGATAAGTTGACTAGACCTTCCATTTAAATGCCATATTTTTTTTGTTCAACTTTTATAATACATTCAAGCACCAAAGACAAAAAAATTCATAAACTTTATTTTAACCATATTTTACAATTTTGAAAACTAAAAAAAAAATTCGTCGACTCGGCAGAGCGTTCTTTTAAATGTATATTTTAAATCTATATATTATTATACTTATTTCGACAATATCCAGTCCTAAAACAACCTAATCATAACGAACACAAAAACCTATAGGTAAATGCTTTTTTTTCATATATTTTATATTAAACCGTATATAACCTAAATATATACCTACGATACCTTTTATGCTCAACTAGAAGTATTAAAAAAATAATAAAATGGGGACTAGATCAAATTAGTAAGAGAAATGAGATTTCTTAAATTAAAAATTATGGATTTGTCATATGCGTTGTTATAATTATAGTAATCAGGAAGTGAAGTTTCATTTTATTTATATAAAAAATGTGACTAATATTGGGTTTAATGATGGAGGAGACACAAATTAAAAATTATTTTTAATCGAAAACGTAATTAATTATTTTTCTTAAAAATAAAATTAAAACATTATTAAAATTGTATTTTTAACAAAAATAATTTCAAATGGGTAGGACTAATAAGACGTCCCGCACACGTTTAAATACTACGAAAGTTATATTATTCATGTGGTTAACAAAAGTAGGTAATAGAAACGGTAATCAGAAAGTTAACAATCATTTTTGTAAGGATAAATTTACGATAAAAAAATCGACCAATATTGTGTTTAATGATGAGGACGCGAATTAAATATTTATTAGGTAATCAAACGGGCGATTATTAGTTTCATCAAAAATAAAATTGTATATAAACACGTTTATATTTTTAACGAAAAAAAAGTAATCCTATAAAAAAAAAAAATAAACATTTAATTAAATATATGACCGTCCGCATAATTAAATAATATAAGTCAATTTTACACGCGGTTCGTATAATGGCAGTCGAATCTTAAATAGTGAAAAAATTCCAAAATTAATTAATATTTAAGAATCGAAAACTCATTGGACTCGTCGAGTGCTTGGTTCTGCTGCGCGTACAAATGAAAATCGCATTTTAACCGAAACGGATAAGATGCGGTTTTCACGAGGACGCGTGGATAAAACAAATAAAGGGGGCGGCGGCTAGAGGGTAGGGGGGTAGTTAAAGAATCGTTGACGAGCAAAACTACATCAGCGGAACACACATCTGCACGGACACACTACAGAGCATATAAACAGTTAATTTAAAAGATGCGAGTCTTTGGTATTGGAATATATAAAATAGGTACCTATATGATATATGTTTTTCCCAACAATATTATATTCAACGTGTAATCTTACTTACAAAAAAAAAAAAGGTAAATTGTTTAAAAATTTGTACTCTAGGCAGCTGCGGCGACGACGACAACGGCGGCGGCGGCAGCGACGTATAGGAAAAACAACAACCGTGCAGATACGCGACGTTGGCTGGTGCGGCGGCGGCGGTGGCGTTTCAGTGACGGCGGAGGTGACCGGTGCGCGCGACGACCTAACTGTGCGGGACGCGAGCTATGTGGGCGAAGAACGAGAACTTGTCGGCGGTGATCTCGCCACACAGGTTGCACGCGAACGGATCCCTGAAGCTGTGGAAACCCATGTGCATGGAGTACATGATGTTCTCTTTGAATATGATGTCACAGTGATGGCACACGTGCGTCTCGTCCTCCTTTTCGGGCGAAGACACCAAACGACTATGCTGCTGCAGTATAAATTCATGCTTGATCGACTGCTGCTGCTGCTGCATGGGTTCTTGTCTGATCAGCTGCTGTTGTTGATGCTGGACCAACTCTTGCCTGATCGTCTGTTGCTGTTGATGGACCGACGACTCTTCCCTGATGGACTTTTGCAGTGGTCGCTGGACCGGTAACTCCTGTTGTTGTTGCTGATGCAGCGGCATCGTCCGTTCCATCGTCTTGGATTCGGCGCAATCCATCGGCTGCACCACCGTTTCCGCCGCCGGCGCCTTGGGCGGTTCGGCCGCCGGGCGTTCCAGTTTACAGGCGATGCCTTTGCGTCGGCTACTGCCCGCGGCGCGAGGCGTCACCGAGTCTTTGCTCAAGTTCAGCGGTCCCGTCTCGACGGCGGCGATGGTGGTGGTGATGGTGGCGGGGGCCTCGGCGGCCGCGGGCTCGGGCGTCCCGCCGCCGCTGCCACCGCCGACTTCTACTTGGACCATGTCCTCGGGATGGTAATGCTGCATAATGTGATGAGTGTATTGATGGTGCTGATGATACTGTTGTTGCTGCTGCTGCTGCTGCTGCTGCTGCTGCCGCATCATGTCCATCTTATCGTCGACCGCCGTCGAATTGTTGTTGTTGTTTTTTATGGCCAGGTATTCGGCCTGGTAGTCGACCATCTCCATGGTGCGTTTGGTGATCATCGAGTACATGTACGACTCGGCCGACGTCGGATACACGGCCGGGGCGATGCCGGACGCGGGCATCTGCAACAGCTGTTGCATCGAGTACGGTCCACCGTTGCTGGCCCCGTCGTCCTGTGACGACGACACGATCATCGGCTGTTGCTGGTGCTGTTGTTGATGGTACGGGTTGTGCCGGTTCTGTTTCTTGTTCTGGCGCGGACCGCGCCGGTTGCCCACCACGTCGATGACGATGTCCGGGTTCGGCGTGCCGTCCGGGTTGAGCGGCGTGGCCGGACGGTGGTCGCGTTTTTTCAGGTGCTGCTTCAGGCTGTGCATGTACTTGGACGCGTACCCGCAGTCGAAGCACTGGAACTGGAACACGTTCGAGTGGGACTTGAGGTGCGACTGGAGCATCGACTTGCTGACGCACTTGTAGTCGCAGTCGGGGCACGTGAACGGCTTGGCGCCCGTGTGGTTCAGCAAGTGGTATTCGTAGTGGTGTTTCAGGTCGGTGGCGAATTCACAGTTCGGGCACTCCAGCAGCTGTTCCGGTTTGATGTGCGTGCGGATGTGCTTCCAGTACTGCACTTTTTCGGTGCACTCCAGCCCGCAGTGTTTGCACTTGTGCTTTTTCGGCTTCTGTTCTTTGTTGTTGTTGTTGTTGTTGTTGTTACCGCCGTTGCCGGTCACGGACTCGGCGCTCGACAGTTTCGGAATTTTCAAATCGAAGTCCTCGCACCCGGACAGGTCTCGGTAGCTGGACGTCGGCGAGCTGGACGAACTACGGCCTTCCGAGTCGTCTTGGTGATCCCCGAGCAACTGATTTGTGGCAGTCTGATGGTGATGGTGAAGATGATTGTGGTGATGATGGTCCATAGGCCGGGCCAGATCGTACGAGGAATGGCCAATGATCGGCTGATTTTCGTTTTCCAAAAACATTTTTTTTTTTTCCCTGTAAAATGTCAAAAAAATAAAACGTTTTAATATCCTATACGTGTATAGTGTACGTATACGTATACGTATTATACGGTACGGCGGCACGTATATGTAGCGTCGAATTGATTTTTAAGGGACGCGAGGGAAAAAAAAAATATATAAAAGAAAAAGAAAAAAAATCCCCGGCGGGTTTTAGGGCGCATGACGTCGTCGTAGTCGTGCACGCGGAGTGCGTGGAGGAGAGAGAAGCGATGATTGCCGGTATTGATTGGACCGGGGGGCGCAGTGTGAAAGAAGGCCAAGCGAGCGGGTAAAAAATCGTTTTCGCCGCAAGGGTCGAGTTTTTCATTTTTGTTTTCACCGCGGCGGTGTGTGCGTGTGGGTGGCGGGGGCGGTGGAAAAATGGCCGACCGTTCCCTGGACAAAACAAAAAGCCATAAAATAAATGCCTCTTCAAGCACGGGGCCCCTTTTCTAATGAATAAGCGGGAAGGGGATGATTGGGATAGAAACCACCGCCACCGTATACACTTTTTTCCCTTCTTTTTTTCCACCACTACCGCCCACTTCACCAGCACGTAACCCAGTGTGTCCTACACTACTACTACTACTACTACTACCACCACTACTACTTTTTCTTTCTAGGAAATTGCGTGTGTGTGTGTGTGTGTGGTTTTGAAGAAAATGGTTTTCATTTGGGGTGAAAGAGAAAGAGAGTGAGAGAGAGTGATTGGAGAGGCAGGGGGGTGGAGAGAACGACGCGCACGAGAGGAAAAAAATAAGAGAAAAGTGAGAGCTTTCTCGCTGAAAATTGAACATTATTTTTACGACTTATTTTTCGGTTCGAAATTGGAATCTCTACCCGAAAATTACAGTATATGCATTCGAAATCTTTAACAAAAACTTTCGTTTGTTTTGACATCGTAGATACTTATTTTAGCTATTTATATGAATACGATGAAAAAATGAGACATATCATTTTATTGGTGGTGGATCATTGAACCAAGTCTCAAATTACTCAATGCGCGTTTAGAAATATAATATTACAATATCAATAATTAATAAGTATAAAATAATATAATATTCAATATAGGTTACCTACTATACATACCTACAACTATAACTAATATGTTATAAATATAATATTTTTGTTTACTAGGGATTTAGTACCACAAATTTTGATATAGGTACCTCTACTAGGTAGATGCTTTTTATGTAGATAGGTACCTCTATACCAAACTATTTATATTATTTTCATTATAATTAAAAAAATAAAAGTAGGCACCCATATTTAATTTACTCATTACAATTAAAGCTTATTACATTTCAAATAGGTATTTACAACTTGTATTTATTATTAAAATTTGTAAAGTTTAGATTATAATAGATAAAAAGTAGATACCTAATCAAATATTTTAGTTAATACCTTTAGCCATCGAATTATTAGATGTATGAATAGAAATATGGGAATTATTTTGTTGAATTGCCTATCTTAATCAAATAAAGTTATATGTTATAAATAGTATTAACATTAGTCAGCAAATATATTTCAATTGATAAATTCTAAAATAGTCAATAATTTCAATCAACCATCTGTTTGAAAAAGTGGGGTATGTACCATCTACAATGTATGTATGTTCACAAATAAAAAATTAGTAGGTAATGTATTTTTTTGCGGAAAACAAATATTGACCGTCTGTTATAATATTATGATTCAACTATTCCACACGGCCACACTAATATTGATAATATTAGGCATGTACTTACATAAATATATTTTGATTGGCATCATATTTTCCCCTTTCCTTTTCGAAAACATAATAGAAATTATAATGGATAATAGTTTAAATTAGATTTACGTTTTAATTTTAAAGGACATTAAAATAATAGATATATAACTTGTATACATGTATAATACTGAAAGACGGTCATTTGAAAAATATAAAGGTATCTAATTTAATTGCCGATACCATGTTATCGTTATTTTCTTTTTAATAAGTAACATAATATTTGATATCAACGTGTAAACGATGTCATTATAATGAAGTATTATTGAAATATTATATCTTGCTAACTTATCGGCGACGAAAAAATACATCAAACCGGTGTACGGGTGGTTTTTACTTTTTTTATTTCTAAATATAACCACCGGATGAAAGCATTTCAAATAATTTGGCTATTATTTAACACGGGCGAATGGAAATTTTAAAAATACTAGGAAAATATAATTGAAATTATGTTGGGCGAATACATCCATCTACATAAATAAACATATTATAAACAAAACTTACAAAGGACGTACAAACTCTATAAATGAATACCAATGAAATAATATTATATAGGTGCAGTATATAATATATTCGAATATCCAGTTCAAGACTGTAAGGTATATAGGTAACTCAAAAAATTAGAAAACGAGTTAACCGCATTTAAATTAATTGAATGTTAATTAAATCAATATTCAATTCAATAATACGATTAAAAAATAATATTACTTATGATGGTGCTTATGGTTTTTGTAATGTATCTACTTATAATAGTTTTTTTGAAAAAAGTTGCTGCCCTTGTCATCGCAGTCTTAAACTAGATGATTGAATTACCTAAATATTACTATTACCTACCTACTTTTTATTAATATTAATCGTTTATAAAAGTAGGTATTTGTCTGAATGTGTACAATTATGTTTATAAAGTAAGATCTTTACTCGTTTATAATAGTACATTAAAAAAATTATTGGTATACCTATGACCCGTTTGATATAGTTAGACGTACCTAATTAAATATTAAATAAAATTCTATTAAATTTCGATTTCCGAATGTACATTAATTTCCAACTGCCTAGAAGTCTCGATGTGATATTAACGGAGGGTGCCGTGTTTTTAAGAAGGGGTTCGTGTGGTCGCGGGATAAACCCCTTCTGTTTAACTAACTCCCACGACCACTATCAATTGAAGGTTTTACGCATCTCTCTCTCTGTGTCAAAACGGGTGTGGATAATATTATTAATATAATAAGGGTCCATCGCCGCAATAGGTAGTATATAATGTAATATATATAGTATATACATATATATATAAATATATACAGAGCCGTAGCAAGATTCGATAGTGCCCTTGGCAAAGAACCGAATTTCCGTCCCTAAATTGGTAATAAGGAAAACAAGTCATCAACTTACTTTTACAAGATTTTGCCCGTCGAATTTTCGCCCCCAAATATTAGAAATTTTAGGGATAGATATTACTGAACTTCGATTTTTGGGCCCTTGGCCTGGGCCAGTTTCGCCAAGTCCTTGCTACGACTCTGTATATATATATATATATAAAAAAAGCTCGTATCGCCAACTGACGAAAAACACAGCAGGTAAATTGTATACATCTAATAAATACGTAATAATAACGTGATAAATAATATTGTTCAATTTACCTTTTTATGTATTTTTTTTTTTTGTCCACGCGTATCTACTATTCGACGAGACACACTCCGGTGGACGGAGACGACGAACGGGCCGGGCTGGTTTTCTCTCAAAGCGTAGCGACAACGAGCGGCAGTACTCGGCGATTTGAGATGGACATTACGGCGAGTAAAAAAAAAAAAAAATCTATATAATATATAATATGTACGTAATAATACGATAAAACCGGGCAAAAACAAAATATGATAATAAATGTCAACAATAGCTGCTGATGAATATGTATACCGAAATCGATACGGTACGGGGCGCTCGCGGAAACGAAATTGTCGCGACACGATATCAAAGTAAAAAAAAAAAACCCATAAAAAAAAAAAAAAAAAACCCGGCACGAAAACGACGAAGAAAGCGCACGTGATCGGCGGTCGGCGGACGAGTACGTAATACACGGGCACACGCGCGCAACAAACGCGCGCACACACACACACACACACAGACAACAAACGCACACGCACACACGAGCGTGCGGTTATTACGGGACAGTGCGCGGACCGGTCTGCGTGCGACGACGGGGCGACGGAGATTATTGCAGCCTTGCAGGTTCATCTGGCTGCCGTCCCGAGCTCGGCGGCGAACCTACCCCAACGGACGGACGTACCCCCACCGCCGCCGCCGTTACCACCACCACGCGGGCCGTCGGCGGTACGCGATACACGCCCACCACGCTCTCGTGTGCGTGTGCGTTTTTTTTTCTCTTCTACCAGGTTTTTTTTTTTTTTTTTTATTCTGTACTCTTCTCTTTTTCCCGTTCCCCGTTCGTTCGCGACGAAAGGATTGGCCCGGCCCCGTCGTAATTGGGTGTGTTTTTTTTTTTTTTTTTATTATGCTACACGTCGCTCTGTCAATGGGAACACGACGCCTCCGTATTAATATATATATATATATATATATATATAATATATGATAATAATATTATATTAATATCATAGTACGATCACGAGAACGACACTAGACGTTTTCTCAGTGTCCGCGTTACTATTTTTAGAACAAGACGGAATAGAATTCGTCTGAAAATGAGCGATTTACGATCGTACGCGCTATTACACCGTGCACTATAGGTACGTATACATGGGAAATCACGATATTACACCGACCGCGCACGCGTTGCCGCGACACGTTGTTGTAATCGCGAGACGCGCGCGACGACGCGAACGAAACGTGTAGGACACGGGAAAATCACAAGGTGGACAGGCGGATATGTTTTTGCCGCCGTAAAAATTGAGCGCATTTTCGTCCACCACCCGCGGCACGGCACCGTTCCGTTCTATTATTGTTATCATTATTATCGTTGTTGTTGTTGTTGTTGTACTTGCGTTAAAAACGGTGGTGTGGACGCTGCACGCCACCCGATTTTCGAGGGGTTTTTCACAGACAATTTTTTCCCACGAAATTTCGAGAAGAATTAAAATCCAAAAATTCAAAAATAATCTCGCGTCCATGCCATTTTTTATTGTTGTGTAATTGCGATATTTGTCGGAAAAAAAAACACGCCTGCGAAAAATTACGATTACTCGTTTTCAAGTGGTTCAAGAGCAAAAACGCAAAATCGAAAATCGACATTTTGGAGGGAATTTCATATCGTTTTTTCAATAAACTAAATATTTAGCATGCAATCTTAACGTTCAAAAATCCTTTTGTTTTTAGTTTTCTAAACGGGTGTAACTTCTTTTATAGGTATCTATTATTTTATGAAAGGATATGATGACATTCCCTCCAAAATGTTTGTTAACTTTCGATATTATACAATGTCTGTTTTTATTCTTGATCCACTGCTGTGAAACGACTCATCGTCATTCTGCTTACACATGTTTTCACACTAGAAATTGGAGGGTGTATCATGTCCTCTTAAGAACGGTGGTTAAAGTGGAAAATATTTGCAGGGGGGAGTGTCCCCAAAAAGATAATAAGCAAAAAAAAAGGTCATGAACTTTTTTTGTATTTCACAGTCAAACCTAATGTTTAGCCATTAAATGTCGACCGACATTAGTTCACCTCCCTGACGATTTGCTTCCCAAAACGTAAATATAAAAGTCAACAGCTTTTCTGGATTTTGCATAATTTTTTACTTTTAAAATTTTTAATGTATCTACCCATCTACGAAACATTATTATAACCTGAATAAATATTTTAACCCGTCCAGGACATTTAAGCCAAAAAGGCACGCTAAACTTCAGCTAAAATAAGAAGGGGAACGCTGACCCCTCCGTCCCCTGAACTTAAAAAGCCACAAACTCGCGTCAACCCATTTTTTATTGTATCTACTACACGTATCGATGCTTTTATTATTAGTACATGCCTATTCTGGGTTTTTACGATTTACCGGCTAATCTCAATATAATATATTGTATTTTTATTGGAAAATATTATCGTTTTCTATACAGTGCATTGGTGGTCTGCACACTAAATAATTGCAATCGTTTTAATTGCTTTCATAAATTTATTTGGATTCGTTTAAAAGATAAGACATATTTTTACCCGTATAAATACGGCAATAATAATAATTGGTTACCGCCTATCTGCTGTGTTTAACATAATATTGTACTTTGTGTGTAACAAAAAAATAATATAATGCACGTCTATCCAAGTATCCGCCCGGTGCGATGTGATTTTATGAAAATAATATATTACCCGTTTGTTTCGAAATTTTGTACGTTTTTTAAGATTTAAAACATTTTAAATTTCTTTGAACGATACATTAAAGAGGTACGGTATATATATACCGTATGATATATATAGTACTATATGATATTTAAAATAAACACGGGGTGTGTAGCTCTGCAGTAGTCCCCCAGCAGCGTCCGCTCTCAAATACAACTACGCTGTGTTGTGTTTATTATTATAATTTATTATGTAGGTATGTGTACATACAATTTAAGGGACCGTGCAAGTGACGTGATATACGTGATTGCACTGGGAGGGGCAACTCATAAATTTGTCCCATAATGTATTGTTTAGGCGTTCGGATCAATCTAAAGTCGTCAAGTTTGATAAAAATATGTTAAATTGGCAAATGCCGTAATCATAATTGATAAATATGTAGGTATATTTAGAATTTACCGATCAGTTGAATCGACATATATTAACATTAAAAACGCACACATTTTTTGCATTTCACGATCTTCACTTAATCCGGTTGAAAAATGTATATACCTCCAAATAAACAGTATCTGCTAAACTGATTTGTTTTCGGGAAATCAGTAAAATGTTGCCCTAGTCTAGCAAAAACTGAAATAATGCCCCTGCGTGATTGTATTATACTTATTATAATAATATTATCTTATGTATTATAATATATTATGTAGATTAGTGATGTTACGAACCCAGATTTTTGAGGTCGAACTGAACTCAAAAACAATTTAACACTTAATTGGTTTAAAAGTATTGGCAACTCAAGGGCTTCTTTTTTCCCTAAAATGTGTATATTTTCCAAGTTCCCCTTCCAACGCCGAAAACTCGTCAGAATAATCAATGATCGATTCTAATTTAAAATATTTTAAATATTTATAAACATCGCTCTATATATTTATAGTATACTATGGATATGGGTATATAATTCGTAAATAATTTTTAATAAGTACATCATATCATACTATGTTGATAAACGATAACGAAAATTCGTCGATAATAAGTACCTACTCATTTATATTATGGAAAAATTATTATTCATCCTAAAAATAGAAAAAAAACTATTTATTTAAATATTTTTATTTTTTTAGCGATTTTCTAAAAATTAGGTTCAAATTTTATTTTTCTTAGTTCGATATTCGAACAGTACTATTTTATGATTAGTAGTTCGGTTCAAATATTTTCAATTTTGAGTTCGATTTTCGTAACATCACTAATGTAGATAATAGGTTCTTATAGGTACATTTTAATATTATATTTATTATTTTATAATTCCTTAACGATTGCAATATTCATTTCTCACAGATATTTTTCATAAACCAATTAAATTACTATATTATTCTTGATTATTTTATTTTGGTAGGTAATAAAATATAAATATCTTTTATTTTCCAATACCTATAATTATGATTTTACAATTATTTAAATTTAGGATCATATTGATCAATCCACAATACATGTATGATAATATATAGATAATAGTAGGTAGCCGTAGGTACTATATTATGTTTTTAAAAACAATTTTATCCTATCGAACAACATTTTTTATAACCGTTCATATAGGTACATCTCCGTCTGTATAACTTATAAGTATATGTATAATAGCCAATTAATAGGTATTATTTTAATCCTTTATGCACACTTAAAAACTATATTATACAATTGTATGTCTTTATATTATATACCTCCAGAGCCGTCTCGAATATACTATTTTTTTGGGGAGGGGGGAGTACATGTCTCGAAAATACCGACAAAATATATGTTTGAACCGTAAATACACATAAAAAAAAAAAATTATCAAATTTTGTCTTAAGTTTTGCCAACTATTTTCATAATCCAATCGCACAATAATATTTTGTCCAAAAATTGAGAAACTAACGAATCTGAACAAGAAACTAATTTTATAAAATGTCTTGAACTTAAGAGGACGCTACACATTCGAATTTTAAGGGGTTTTGTATAAACAATTTTTATTAAATTTTAAGAAAAGTAAAAATCAAACCAATTAAAAATATTTAAATATATTTTAAAAGTAATTTAAAAATAAACCAGCTGTGTCTGTACCATTTTTAATTATCGTGTCACGATATTTGTTAAAAAAAAAAACATGTTAACATTTTTATCAACTTGAGAATATTGTAGAAAGACGAAATAAAAATAAAATATAAAAAACAAAATTCTCTAGCGACTGATGGAGCCGATTTTTGATATATATTATATTTGTTAAAAAAATCAAAATAATATAATAATACAATAATATTACGAAATGGTATTATTTTAAAAATTTGAATTCTCATTTGTACAATGGAAAATACAGATTATGAACTATTTTAACAAAGTTAAGATTTTGTTGTTAACTATTAAGTTTTTATTGGAGGTTTTCGAGATAATTTTACTTAAGGAGTTTTACTTAATTTTAGATTCTGAGAAAAGCAAGGAATATATTAGTTTTACAATATTAATAGTTTAGATCTGGATTGAAATGGAGTTTTCCGGAGGGAGCTATAGGGACTACTGAATTACGCATTTTGGGAAATTTTCAAATGTTTAATCCTTTTGCCGAGCAGGTGCACAATGCAACTTTATTTTTTTAAATAGCAACACTAATTTTTGACACTTAGGGGGCCAAGTGTTGAAAATCGTTAAAATAGCGATCGTATTAAATAGAGATCTGTAAAAATAATGATTATATACCAAGTATTGATAATGGTTTTAACCTCGTCGTTATGATCGTTAATTATTAGGTAAATATATTGTTATCAAATTGGTAATATTGTAAAATTTTAATTATTTTTCTTATGAAATTGTTTTTTCTTATTTATTTAAAAATTGATCATTGATTTTTTTTTATTCGTTGTTTTATTTGAAACAATAAAATTATTTGTGTTACATACCTACTGTGACTATGAAATATGAATAAACACGAAATTGTATTACACTTTTAAACGTAATAAATAATAATATTTTATAATTTACATTTATATAAAATTATAAACGATGAGAGCTAGGTGTACAAAAATAATAGTAATTATTATTAAAATATGTTATTAACATTTGAAACGAATGTAAATTGATTGTAATATATAAATGGGTATAATATTACTTAAAAAAGAAAATAATAAAAAATAAAAAACTATGACAACTTTATTTGTTATTTTGTCAATTCCCTGCAGAATTTATAAAATATTACCGTTTTTCTTTACGAATCAGAAAACTATTACAGGAAAAATAAAAAATGGCATCTTTAAAGTATCAACTAGAACCAATTTGCTATCAAAAAAGTTCTTTACTACAAAACTCCTGCTCGACTTTTTCTACCTGAAAGGTATATAGGTACAGCCAGTGACGGATCTATGAGGGAGGAATGGTGGAAATCCCCCCTAAAAAAAGTCATGAGAGGTTTTACCATTAGATAGATTTATACCATAAGTTCTCTTCGAAAATGACCATTTTTTTTTTTTTTTTGCTTATTTTTATAAATTTTTGAAACTGATTTCCCCTTCCAAAATCGATTTCTCCACTGATACAGTCATATTAAAACCAATACCTTCCTTGTTCCTAAAAGTTCTAAATGTTAAGAATGTGTCGACTACCACCAACTCCAGTTTGGTGAAGGATTTTCAAGACTTTCCGGCATTGGGTACCCGGATCGGTTTGTACTATTAAGGAGCTACCTGTCTATACCTATATTGTCTATAGCGGGTATTTATTATATTCACGCTATAGTATATATATATACGAGTATATTGCTGCATGGAACTATTAGATATTTTTACTTAAATTGTTTAAATTATATATTTACGAAAATATTTTTATTCAATATTAAAAACAATATTAAAAAAATTAATTTTCCAAAATATTTGAATACATTTTTTTTTTAAATATTTTCTTAATATTTTCTTTATTATATTCCAAGGAGAATATTTTAAAAACAAGTACAAAATATTTTATCCAAAATATGTTTTGGAGTATGATGATAAAATATTTTAGAGATGAAAATATCATCCAAAATACTATACTATATAAATATAAGCTCGTAATTAAGTAAACACGTAAGCAACTAAAAACATATTTAAAAATATATCTATAGTAAATAATTTAAATATGGTAGTTTGTCGAAAAAATTCATTATTTACTTTTAAGTTATATAAATCATATAGATATTTTTAATACAATGTATGCCTATATTGGCTATACTATATATACATAATAATTTTACAATAATAATAATAATAATAATAATAATAATAAAACTGAATAAATATATAGGTAATAAAATAATATTCATCATAATATTAATATGAAAATATCTACATATTTAAATTATATAATTTATGGGTGGAAGGGGGAGGGTGTATTTGTATTAAATTGTTGACTGACCGATCTGATATTTATGGCCTTTTCACCCACACATCCCCTAGTCACGTCCCTGCCTACCGGTATACCTATTTATATTAGGAACGTGGGTGTATATTATGTGATAAAGGATTATTGGAGAAATCAGAAAATTCAGATTTCAAACATCAGAATCCGAATTCACAAGGATTGACTTACACACTAAAGATTTTTATTTTTCTAATATTTTTGTGATACCATTTTTTTAAAATTATAAACTTATTTTGTTTATTATAAATATAAATAACATATTATATAAGTAGGTATATAATATTTTATAAATTATAATATATATTATGTATTATTATTATTATTATTACTTAATAAAAAAATAGGTAATAACCGAAAAACGGATATTACCTATTTATGTAATTTGTATTATCATTAAAATTTATAAAAATTCTGAAAAGAAATGTTATTATTTTTAGGTACTTATATAATATTCAGTCTTATTTAGTGAACAAATTGGAAAAAATGGCCCATTGACAATTGAAATATTAAATATGTATACGCATCTGCGCGCTTTTATATTATGACAATGATGAATTATTTCACGGGAATAATAACACAAAATTGTCGAATTTATATAAAATTATATCCGATGAATATCCTATATATGACCATATCTTTTATAATTATATTTGGTTACGTACTATAAAATGCATTAAATGCTATTATTAATTTATTATAATAGTAAGTTTCGGTTATTAATGTCTTCATTATAGAAAAAAAAAAATGGTTATATGACTTAAAAACTGAAAATTATCTAAAAAAATACCTATACCTAAAATTAATTACATCGTTCATCTCTGACACGAAAGTATGAAAGATTGAAATAAAATCAATATTAAAATATTATTCACATTTTAAAAGTTTGGTATTGTATTGTTAAAAATATATATACCTATTATATATATATATATATAACTTGGTTAAATTGTTTTTAATTTTTCTAGAAACAGATATAAAAAATCTAAAAACTTAAAAATAAAAGATTCCAAAAATGTCGTTTATATACAATAGTATTTAATTAAGGGCATCGCTGAGACCAGCCGAAAAAATAATTGCAAAAATTAATAATGTGTTTAAAATTCGTACTTTCATTATTATTTATTATTAAAGCTATAAATTATAATATAGATGTATAAGTGTTTCATTAACTAAATGGAATGTTTGATTTTCGCAATATGTAGCCTGTAAATATATAACTCATTGATAAACTATGTAATTTTAATGGCACATAAAACATATATAGTTTTAAGAAACAATGTATCTATAGGTAGAGGTACTTAATATATAATAGTTTTCTAAAATAAATACGTAGGTACTATAGCCGACATTTGTTAATAGGTTTGTTTTTGATATATATAGTCTTAGTTCATAGTTGGTAAATATTTTCTTATTGTAATTAACAAAAAATGTCAATTTAACATATTAGGAATTTAAATTTAATTAATTAAATAATAAATGATAATAATAATTATGGTTATAAAAATATATTTTTTTAAATAATACCTATACACTGCAGAATGTACATTAAATCAGATTTATTTGATGGTTTTTTCAAGAATACTGAATTTATTTATTCATTATTATTTAATTTTTTTTTGCGAGGGGTGGGGTTAAAACACCTCCAAAAATCAGAAAAAAATAATGTGATTTAAGAATTGTTTAGCTATTTAAAAAATCCCCATGAGATTGAAAATCAAAACAAAACTACATATTCTTAGTTCGTGAGTTATTAATACTTTACAATTGCAGCGTATTATTGCTATACGAGTAGGTAACCTATATTTTAATTTCAATTTTTTCGGATGGGTAGGTATTATTGTAAAATTTGGTTTTATATCTATAAACGTTAAAAATTATAACATTTGTCATATCATATGTTATATGTATCCAGATATGTATCTTCCTATTTAGAAATTTGATGCTTCCTAAAAAATCATTTTTTTTTTTTTTACTCATTAACTTCAAAAAAAAAAATTTGGAGTCTGGGTCCGTAGTATTAATATAAATAAATAATAATTAATAATATTATTATTAAGTACCTATCACTTTTTCTTGTAATTATCATAGGTATAACTACTATATATAATATGGTTAATGGTTATTTAACTAAAACTTATTCAACTAAACTAAATTCATATTTTTTAATTAAAACATAAATTAAAAATAAAAGATATTTTCTATCAACTCAATATTGTATTTTGATGTTATAATATTATTACAATAAAATTTGCTTTTTGGATGTAAAGCGTATACGAGTATATTCAACCTGTTCCAGTGCTATTGTGAAATTAAACAAAGTTTAATCGTACTCGTGGGCCGTGGAAATTGGTTTCTTGCAGCCCGTCTTGTTCAATCGGTTTCTACAACTCTGAGTACTATATATAGATTTATTTAATAACATAATATTTCTATTTCAAAGAGTTGAATTTTTTATAAATGGTTTTAGAGTTATGATTTGAAATAAAATCATCAATATTTGATTATCTATATTATATAATATTTATACTTATCTTAATATATTATACCTATTATCTTGATTCAATATTTTATTTTTAAAATATTAAAAATTACAAATGTAATTTTGAAAACATTTTACTATATACATTTAATAAAATGTTGGCATAACATAAAATAACACTATTATATATTTATAACTCAAACAGGCAATCATTTAAATTTTTATGTTGCAGCAATGCGCAGCTATAGCAAACTATATACCTACATAATATTATATATATATATATATATATATATATACGATTCCAGTTGTAAATTCCGTCTTTCCATTCCGACATTCAAATATGAAATACCAAACAATTCTTTATATCGACTACCCAACCTGCAGAAAACATGAATAGAGGGATGTTTATTTTATTTATAATAAATACTTTTTTTTTTTTCATACGTCTAATGTATATATAGGTACCTATAACTAAACGCTTTTGACATATCCCGCTTGTAATGCAATAAAATCATATAAATGGGTGTACCATACATAAACGATCACAGGAAAAAAAAAATGAAGGACTGAGTAAAAAAAATATCCCGGGCACGTAAAAAAAAAAAAATAATACGATACAGTCCCCCTCGACCTTGTATCCCATTGGTTGGTAACATACTATTAGAAGGGTTGTTTTTTTCTTTCACATCTTGCATAATGAACTCGGGCATCTAAAAAAAAATCATCCACCAATGATCGTTGACGTTTCATTTTCACTCCCGTCGTAAAATATTTCTACTTTATATAAAGGGTTCGTCAAATGGCCTGGTAAGAAAAAAAAAACTGTTGTTAATGGAAATCGACAACGGTGTGCGTATATAATACGAGTATAGTGTACAATTATGTACATGAAGAGAGATCATTTTTAAGCACATGCGTAGGTATGTAAATTCAGCGGTTAAAATGAGTGGGCGGACTCAGTCCCCTTACCTCTATAACGGTGGTTAAAAAGCGTCCCCTTTAACAATTTTTTCCGTAAAATACTCCGGAACGCCGAAATTATAACCGAATATTAATCAATATAATTCAGATTTTATTCATAATTAAATCTTATAGGTTTTACTTTTTTCTTTATCAAATATTAAAATATATTATTTTAGTTTTATCAAATGTGTTTAATAAAAATCACGGACTAAGATAGAATCTTAAGCCGGTCCCATACGACTGGTGTATTTGGCCCGTATGCATCAGTCATGTTACCTACTTTAAAATACATATCTATATACTAAGATAATAATAATATTGTATATTATTATTCATGTTTGTTAAATTTATATGAATTTCTAATATTTTCATGTTAAAAAAAACTTATACTAAAGGAAATACAATTTATGTACTTTACATATATATATATATATATATATATATAGGTATATATAGGTATACATAGAGTGATTTTTTAAGTATGCTTACCCCCACTTTTAACCATGTATAATGTGTAAATTTGAATTTTTTTCTTATTCAATTTAAAGCACATATTTTTGTGAAATAATAAACTTTTATACTATTTTTTATCTGTATGATTTTTTTTTATGGCGACCATTCCTTACTCGTATAACTTTATTATTATGAAAACAAATATTCTCTTTCAAAATATATTGAATATTAAAAATTATTTATTTTATAAAAATGTAGTGTTATTAGTGCTGTAAATGTTACACGAAATAAATCTCAAATTTGCTTATTATTCGGAGTTAAAAGTGGGGTGAGCATGCTTAAAAAAAATCACTCTATAGTCTATATACCTATACATATTATATATTATATATACATTATAAATATAATGATATATGGAACGACGCTTATAACTATATGGGAACATTAGACCCCCCTGGAAATTTTCCACTTTAAGCCCTGTACGTAATGCATAATATATAATTATTGAGTTATTAGAATTGCATTATTGTCGCAATGTCACGTTTAATCGACAAACTACATAATATTATAGAATATACAGTGTTTAATAATCGTAATGTTCGTGTATGCTCGTGCATATATTATAAATATATATATATAGATTTTTAGGTACCGTTTTTGTGCTAATGCTTAGAATATCACCAGGATCTAATAAAAGAAATGAAAATCCACTTACCTTTTATAATGACGGGTAATTTACTAATGAGTAATGAGCGAGTTTGAAAAAAAAAATATACAGAAACCCTAGTCTTATAATACAATACTATAATGTATAATTACGTGTGTACCTACATATAATATTGTGACTAATATTGCTATATATAGCAAAGATAAAATTAAAAATTTACAGATATATACGCCTGTAGCAGTGGTGGATCAACAAATATTTCATGGAGAGGTGGCGCATACCCTTCAATGCTTTCGTGTGTACTTATTTGTCTAACATTATGTCTTTGTACCTACTATATCTGCGCACAAGTGTATCGAGTAGGTTTTTTTTGTAATTTAGGGGACGCATGCCCTTCCACTTCCCTGGGATCCGCGCCGAAACTGTAAGTAGTCGAGAGGTTTTTATTTGAGCGAAAAACAAAAAATTATCAGGCAGGTAGCATTTGTTGCAGTTCACATTTCATATTGATGTAGTCATGCATAGATGTAAAATTATTCATTTTGAAAACTATATTAGCCTTAATAGGTATATACCTATTAGGTATGTTATTTAATGTCATTGAAAACTATTTAAACTACCGCGATTTTCTTCATTCGATTTTTATATGTATACAGAATAAATATAGATACATAGTATTCGATATTTTTTATATTAACAAAATAAAAAAAAAATTCAATGAAACTTCTACAGAAATAGATATCTATATACTTGTACTATACGTCGATACCTATACTTATGTTATATGCAATAATGCAATAGACATGAGTGATTCCCATCAAGTAGTGATATCTTATACTTATTTATAAATACGTCAATATAATATAAAAATATTAGAGACGACAGTAGAGACATTGTATATTATATTGGTGCAAGCTATAGTGGCTATACTGCAGACTATATACTAAGTACTATCGAGTACTATTGAGTGGCATTGGTAGTTAATAATTCATCATCATCATATATATAGCTTAAAGGACCATTAAGGTCCAACGTCGCCATCACAAATTTTTCCATTCTTCTCTATTAAACGCCATGTCTATCTGAACTCCTTTTTGTAGTGTTTTTAGATTCTTCATAACAGAGTCCCTCCATCTTGTTCTAGGTCTACCCAAAGATCTTTTACCACTTATTTCTGCCACCAGTACCCGTTTAACGATCTGGTCAGTTGCCCTCCATACATGTCTTAGCTATTTAAGTCTTTTACTTCTTGTATATGAGAGAATTTGGTCTTCCACAGAGCTCTTGTAGTTCATTATTATACCTTCTTTCATATCGTTCCGTTTCTTTATTGTATAGAAGACCAAAGATTATTCTTAAGATTTTTCTCTCAAAGATAATAATTAGACTCTGGTATATAGTTTCCCTTGGTAGTTGACCAATTTTCACACCCATATGTTAATATCGGCCTTAGGTAGCGGATGTATAGGGTTTTCTTTAATTCGTAAGATAGATTTTTTGATTTCAATAGATTTAATAGACTGTAATAGCATTTATTAGCGCTTGTTATCTGTTTTTTATTTCCTCGTGCAAAATATTCGTACTATTTGTGTTTACTTCGAGGTACTTGAATTGATTAACTTTCTCAAAGGTAAGATTGTCTACTTTTAAATTTGAGTCATGTGTTTCTGTTCGCGATATGCCATATACTTGATTTTCTGTTGGTTCACCTCTAACCCTATCATCTTTCTCGACTCCGGCAATTTTTGGGTGGTTTG
This sequence comes from Pemphigus obesinymphae, assembly GCA_025469235.1. Classification (NCBI taxonomy): domain Eukaryota; kingdom Metazoa; phylum Arthropoda; class Insecta; order Hemiptera; family Aphididae; genus Pemphigus; species Pemphigus obesinymphae. The sequence continues at coordinate 1,266 of JAIPRL010002992.1, read as the reverse complement.
TATAACATCATCTCTTGAGTTTCCCATAATGACTATGTCATCAACATGCTAGTAATACATCCAATTCACCAAGGTTCATTTTTTGATCTTCTGCCATGTCCCTGATCACTCTTTGAAGGGCTATATTGAATAACATTAGTGATATTGCATCGCCCTGGCGTAGTCCAGTCTGTACATTAAATTGTGTTGACATTTCTTGACGGAATCATACTTTAAAATTGATTTTATTGTTACACATTTTGACCCATGCTATAGTGTATAAGTATTTTTGGGATATTCCAAAATTTTTCATTGTTTTCTATAATTCTCTCCTGTTTATTGAGTGGTATTTTTAGGAAAAAAATAATGCTTTTCTGCTATTTGCCAGATTGATTTACCTTTTTTGAACCCGCACTGATAATTGATATTTCCCTAGTATATCTGATACGTAAGGATTTAATCGTTCCATTATGAGCGATGTCAGTCTTTGGAGCCCGTAACTAGTAGATATATTCGTCTATAATTTTCAGTTATCATTGGGTCTCCTTTTTTATATATTGGACAGATAATTGCTGTGTTCCATTCCTCTAGCATGGTTTTTGTTTTCAAAATTTCTATAGTAACCTTATGTACATCATCTACCATTTGTTTTCCTCAATATTTCAGTAGTTCTGCTGTTATCTAGTCGTCTCCCGACGATTTATTGTTTTTAAGTAAATTTATTATCTTTTCAATTTTTTCTCGAGTTGGCTCTACTATTTTAGGTTCAGCAGTATAAATTATATTTTCATTCTCATTTGATATACTATCAGGTATTTAGGTCAGTTAAAGAGGTTTTAAAAATGGGGTTTAAATATCTCCGCTATTTTTGTTTTTGTCTGTTACAAAGTTAATAGTTGGTACTTATAATATTATAAATTCTCCATGATAAATTACCGATTGTTCATTATTATCATATTTGGTATTGATTTTCAATGGGTTCTATATCTTATAAGTACCTATGACATTTTAAGCAAAATTAAAATCTAACAATTAAAAAAGTGGGTCATAAATAAATAGCACAAAAGAAATGTCAGATATCGCAAACATCGAGAAGAAATTTTTCTTCTTCTTCTCCTTCACCTTCTCTCCCAACTATTTGGGGTCGGCCACCCTGGTCTTACACTTCCACTTAACTCTATCTCCCGCATCTTCTTCACTTACTCCCACCTTCCTCATATCACTCGCCATTACATCCCCCCATCTCTTTTTCGGTCTTCCCCTCCCCCTTTTACCAACAACATGCAT
>JAIPRL010002991.1:0-51941 GCA_025469235.1 Pemphigus obesinymphae | reverse complement strand
TTTTAAATAAAATATAGATGGAAAATGCATCGATTTCATAGGTGCAAAGTTACTATGGGGATGCGCAGCCTCCTTGCAGAAAAATAAAAAAATAAAAAAAAAATAAAAAATAAAAAATAAACATCATTGTAAAACCATAAGCTTCCTCGCTACGCTCAGAATCTAAAATTGATATATATTATAATAAATATATAAAAATAAAATATACCTAGAATATTCATAAAATATTTATAAAGGTAAAAAGAGTTTCGTCTATAATGTCATCATCAGGTTAACCTGTACATCATTATCTACCAAGAGGACGTTACACATACGATTTTTAAAGAGTTCTGTATAGGAAATTTGTGTGACATTTTAAGAAGAATAAAAATCTTAGAATTTAAAAATATTTAAGTACATTTTAAAATAAATCTGTGTTAGTACCACTTTTTATTGTTTGTGTTCTTCACGATATTTTTTTAATAAAACTGTTAAAATATTATGTCAATTTTATAATATTGTGTCAAAATTTAGTTTCTTGATTATAATTACAGCCCAAGAACAATTTTTTTCTCGCAAAACAGTTTTTTTATGATAAAATAATGCATGTGTAAAATTCCTCTTAATAGTATTAGGTTGTAGCCTGATGATAATTTATAGTCAAAACTGGCTGATACCTTTATAAACATTTTACGAATACTCTATAGGCATATATATTTTTTAAATATTTTTTATAATATATATTATTCATTTTGTATTATATAATATATAAAATATTGTTATTTTTATATTATAGGTAGGTACTCGTATATATATATATATAGTTATATATTTTAGGTATTATATGTAAGTAGTTTACTCTCTTGGATTATAAATCCGTATAATGTAATAGTATTGCGCTATAATAAGTATAGAGTTAATTTAAATTCATATTGTTCTTATTTTTTTTAAAGATATTTTTTTGAAAAATCAAAGAATATTAAGTAAGTAGGCAAATTCAATATTTATGACTTATGTCTAACGATTAGTCATGCACCACTTCAATAGTAATAAATAATAATACATGCCTATGTGAATTACCTACAGAATAATACAATTTGTACAATATTATAACAATATTACCTAATTTATATTTGACTTTAAATTTTTAATTGATTTAATCTACTTTAAATTTGAATGTTGAATATTCCTTAGTTTTATAATGAGTGACAAAAAGTACTTAAGAACAACAAATGATAAATGGTAATTCAAACCAAAATCATTATGCGCCATTGTAAGTAGGTCCAGTTCATCTGCGCCTTCGGTGACGTCACACGTTTGATCAGAATTTGGGTTTAAAAATATTAATTGAACAATGTGTGATACCTTACAAAGTGCGGGTTTTTATATTATCGTGGATATTATTGGGTAATCAGTATTTTGTCGGGAATATTCTCCTTAGAGATAATCTCAAAAAAACTATGTAGGTAACACATCTGTGCTGTTCGAAATTTTAATAACCCCAATAAATTAAAAAATTTAACGGTCACCAAGGGTGCAGATGAACTCGACGGACATTTATTAGACCTCTATTAAAAATATTTTTTAAATAAAACATTTTTAAATAATAAAAAAAAAAACATCATTATACAGACGTTTAAAACAAAAAACACGGATTTTAAATGTTTTTTTCTTAAACAACCTTGTTTGCAAGAGTCATTTTTTTTTTTTAAATTTCTTACAAAAAAATAATAATGGGCCCCACTGAGCAGGTTCGTGTGGGGGCCCATGAAATCTTATCTAATACTACTTGGTATATATAAACAGTTAACATAATGACAAATTTAGATTTAAGCTAGGTATTTACAATTTAAAATATTCACATAAACATACAATACAAATATTAAATATAATATATAGACTAAATTTCAATTACATGTGATTTTGGTGAGTAATCTGCAACTTGTTGCATAAGCCAATTAAATAAACTTAATTTAAAATGTCTGTATTTCAAATTACACATTTCTTTTGGCAGACTATTTAAAATAAATGGCCCAACAAATAGAAAATTGGATTGAGTGGTAGTTTTATTCATTTTCCGAATTAGTATACTATTTAGTTTAAATCTAGTGTTGAGGTTGTGGGGCATATAGGGTCGATTTGATTATTTTTTACAATAAAAGTGACAGATGACTTGTAGTAGAGTTTTTTGAATACATCATAGAATTCTCCAAATAAATTTTCAACATTTTGTTCCAGATTTAGGATGGAAATTGGTTGGAAAATACCTAAGATAACTTTATTCCGACTTTTAATTCCGAGTTACGTATTTTGACTGTCACCTGTATAGCGTATATAATATCATTGTTTATAAATATTATTACATAGTATTTATAATCAATGATAAGCTAATTACAAGCTGTAATACATTTTTAAGTTTGTTGTCTATTTCAATGACTAATTGGGCGAATCATAACTTTAAGTGGGGATCTATACATGTATAAAGTATAAATGTAAAATAATTTGTAGGTAGGTATCTATACTTTAATCATATTCCATCTAAACTGCAGGTTGGGCCAGCCCAAAAAATTTAATAAGAAAATAAGGCTCAATTTTTTTTAGAAATTGTTAACAAACCTAAAGTTTTAACTAAATGACGACTGTCATCATTTACCGATTGGATATAATTTTTCCCACTTATTTTCTGAGTGAGAGTTGTAGACCCCTCACAGTCTTTTCAAAGAACGGCCCCGACTGCAGGGAAAAAAGTGCTAATATAGTGACATTTTTCCTGGATGGATTTAATTAAAAAAAAAAAGTTGTTGGAATGGATTACTATCGTTTATAGCTGTTAGAACATTTTGATAGTGATCGGAACGTTCACTTAAAAATTGAATTCGTTCACGTTCACGTTCAAATGTATTTAAAAAGAACATGTTCACATTCACGTTCTCGAAAAAAATAAACGCGTTCGTCTGGTCGTTCATTTTAATTAATTTATACATAATACATATATTTTTCTTATAGGTATATTTACCAAAAATTGCCGATTAACAGAAACTATAGTTTTCATTCTATGGTAGGCTTACGGAATTGGATTTTTAAGTATTATATTTGTATAATTATATTTAAATCGAATAGAGTTTATAGCTAAATATAAATGTATTTTATATTAATTTAAACTTCCTGAAAAACCTTCATATTAGTTAAAAATATGAACTTAGTTCACGTTCACGTTCTATTTGGCAGAAACGATTGGCGTTCGCGTGTCGTTCACAAAATATGAACGTGAAAGCATGAACGTCGTTCTTTTCAAACACTGCATTTTGAGATACAGCTTGCATTTTAGTTTATTACGTATTAATTATTAACTATTAAGTCGATCGATTGCAATGATAAGTGTATAGGCCAATTTTATATTTTCAAACTGGCTGTTTAGTTTAGCACAGCGTATTATCATAAAACCCTTCGGAGTTTAATATGACCTATATTTTTATAGTTGCGAATGATGAAACCGAGATAAAATTATAAACACATATTATATATTATGGTATATTTGAGATGTTACAATCGTGATAAACAATAAACAAACGTATGGTAATATAATATTAAATATCGACACAAAGCAATATAATAGAGTATTGAAAAACAAAATCAATAATATAATAATATGAAACATATGTTCGCAATGTTTTATTACGTATTGAAATTCATTTACATTACCTATAAAATATTATAGATTATATTGAACTATACATTAAAATATGGTACTTACTATCTACCTACAGAAATCATATAATTTTGTAAGAAAATAATTTATAACATGTTATGGGCTCAAAACCAAAAGATCGCCAAATTTTGAAAAGCTTACTTTTCCCGGGAAATATTACGAGATTGGAATAGTCAATATGGTAATAGAATGTAATATATTAACATTAATATATTTTACTAGTTCAGATTTACATAATAAGTAAGAGTTCTGAAATATCTATGATTAAATGTTCTCCATAGACAATGCGAAAGTGTATAGGTACCGATAGTTTAGTTATGCTGGGTTATACAAACGACCAATAACTATTATATATAGTTATCGAATGGATAAATTGGCTAACAGACCCTTTTCTGATTGAGCAAACGACTTTTAAATTTTATCGATTCAATAAATATGCTACTATTTATCAGTTTGATAACTATTGTTAGACCGTTATAATCAAAATATAATTTAAAGAGCCCTTTAGGTAACTATTTATTGGCCTGATCATACTCTTTTATCGGTTTTCTACAATGTCTGATAAAGGTTCTCTGAACACGAGGAGAGTAAAATACAAATAATATAATAATATTTTAATATTATAATTATATAATAATATAATACAAAAAAACTTTTTTTGTATTTTAATAAATCATTACATTTTTTTCGAATAATTGTATTTTATTTTATCCACAGAACGTATAACATTCTACTGTTTTATAGACTTTATAAAGATATTTATTTGATTGTTTGTCAAACCGATAACATATACTTTGTTGAACTTATACTGCAACCAGGTTACAATAGAATACCTTTATAATCCTGATTCCATGATACCTAAACAGTGTACCCTAACAGTGTGATGTTGCTGATATACGACGCTATGAAGTCAATATTCAGAAAAAAACGTGTGTGTAACTTTAATCCTAATTGTATAAATTGTAGTGTATATATATATATATATAAATAAATAAATTACGTATAAAAAACACTGGCTTCCTTCATTATATATTATAATTATTGAAAAAAAAAAGTTGGTAAAAGCTATATATGATATTATTATAGTATACTTATTTATTATTTACATCTAAATGAATTTAAAGATAATTTAAAAATAAATATTGTCATGGAAGTCGGAAGGAATTTCGTATATAGTGTAAGGTAATAATGGGTAACCACGGTACAAATATATACATAGATTACCACGTGGTCCAAAACTGAAACGTATCTATACGCGTTCCACCGCACATCGCCATTTTATATAATATTATATACAGTTATATAATTTATTATGATATACCTAATAACGTGTATTATTATCGTGCGGTTGGCCGCACTGACTACTCTCCTGTTAGCCGGTCGAGCTCGGGCAACCGGTCCTCGACCAGTTTCTCCACCTGCACATCGTCCAACATCGTCTGGATTTTCATTTTGATCGGTTCCTCGAGCGCGTCGACAATGATGTGCCGCAACAGCGACGGCAGCGAGTTGACGGCTATTTCGATGACGTAGTCCAGCGGTTCCCGCCTGTCCATCTGCACCGTGATCTTGCCCACCTCGATGTCTAGCTTGTCCAGAACCGGTTTGTTGCGCACGTCCAGCGTCTGGTTGACGACAGCCCGGACCTGGATGTGCTCCACGCTGAAGTTGGACACGCCCGTCCGGCCAAACGTCTTTGTGAGGCCCAGTTGGTACTGCCAGCGCAGCGAGCCGTTAACCGCGCCGGTGACGACGTGCACGGTCATCTGGAGCACGTGGCCGCGGACTTGGAGCCCGACGTCGCCGACCCGCCGGAACTCGGACAGCCCGGAGATGGTGAGCTCACTGATGGTGAAGTTGAGCGGGCCCTCCTTGATGTACCGGCCGGCGATGTGGTACGGGTCGAAGCCCATGCGCCGTACGTACGACCGGCCCTCGGCCACGGCCAGGTCCAGCACCGGCACCTTGAGCTTGGGCAACTTGCTGGTGATGGCCCGCACCTGGGCGTTCACGTCCGTCTTCAGGTTGGTGTTCACCTCGTTGATGATGAACGGCTTGATGCCCTCGAACATGACCGAGCCCAGCGAGCTGATGACGCCCTGGAACATGGACGCCGTCAGGCCGAGGTTCTTGAAGTCGAGCACGCAGTCCCGGAACCGCATGTCCATCTCCGTATCTGCCGCCTGCAGGTTGCCTTCTTCGTCCGGTTCCAGCACCGCGGCCGCCTCGGCGTCCACGTCGATCAGCGTCACGTTGAAAGGGCCCGCCGTCGGCTGGACGAGCCACGATTTGAGCGTGTAGTTGCCCAATATGTACATCCTCTCGATTTTCAACAGTACGTTAACCTGCGGACAAAAACGGTTGTGGTTAGACGCGGTTGTTGGGTTATAGGTAGGTACGACATTCGAATGCGACGCTTGGACGATGACTGATGAGAATACTAACGGCCAGAGGTCGTTATAGGAAATCACTTTGAGCCTACAGTGGCAATATGGTCGGTCACATGTTTTTGTAGGAAGAAGAAATGGGATTCGATAAGTGGTTTCGTCCATGGTGCCATAAAAAAAAATTAAGATTATTCAATGCGATTAACAAATCAAAAACGGTCATACGGTTTTATAGATAAAATTAACCAAGTAACTAGGATGTACCAGGATGCAAAATTATTTAAAGAATTATTAGATGTAAAGAACCTCTATACTTCTATTCCAAAACCCGAAGCATTAAATATACTCAAAGGTAAACGTACACATAATATTGGCTTTAAAACAATAAAGAAATCAATTAAATTATTCATTCTGTTAACATTATAATAAATCAAAATTATTTCGAATATAATAAGAATGTTTATTCCCAAAATTATGGTTTTGGCATGGGTAGTCCTTACAGTTTAATTTTCCAAATCATACATGCGAAATTATGAATCGATTTAAATTTTAAACCACAAAGTATATAAACTGTATATAAAAGCTTATTTAAAATATGTTGGTGACACTTTTATTCTATTTAAAGGTACAAATAGACAGGCAGAAGTTATATGGTTAACAATTTAAATAAAAAAAATAAAAATAAATCTAATTTGCACTTGAAACACAAATAGATAATAAAATTAACTTCTTGGAACTTACAATAAATATATCTAACAATAAATTTAATTTCAATATAATATATAGAAAACCCACTAAAACTGATACTATTCTTTTTCTTCACTTTCTCTCCCAACTATTTGGGGTCGGCTACCCTAGTCCTACATTTCCACTTAACTCTATCTCTCGCATCTTCTTCATTTACCACCAACCACCTTCTTCATATCATTCACCATTACATTCCTCCATCTCTTTTTTAGTCTTTGTCTCCTCTTCTTCCCATCAACACACATTGCCTTTACTAATCTTATTACTGCATCAGTCTATTCTCTTTTTATTACATGCCCAAGCCATCTCAATCTAGTTTCTCTCGTTTTGTCAACTATCGAAGCTATTTCTATACTACATCTTATATACCTTTTCTTTCTTTATTTTATCCTCTCATATATAGTCACTCTACTTATCTCTCTTAATACATTCTCATCTCTGTTGCACTCATTCTATGTTTTATCTTCCTATCTACTGTCCAACATTCTGTTTATCATTGCAAGTCTCACCATTGTCTTTGTAAATTTACCTTTTAACCTAACAGAGATTATTTTATCACACAATACTCCCTGACACTTCTCTCCACTTTAACCATCCACACTTAACTCTGTGTTTCATATCCTTTTTTCAAACTGATACGATAATTGCAAATGATTCTAACCATCCATTTTCACAAAAATGTTCTTATTTTAATTCAATATTATATAGACTCGAACGTGTTCTCCTAAACAAATCTAACTATGAAAGTTAATTTAATATAATTTGTGATATAGGAATTAAAAAATAATTCTAATATAAATAAGATCAAGAAAATTCACAAAAGGATTTAAATAAAATTACATAATCCTATTAATAGCTAGTGATTAAAATTATTACTGCATACTAATAATTCAATTAATTATTAGTCTATGAAATACCATAGATTTTTATCAGGTTTGATATTATGATCTAATTTTTTCATGTGAACTCATTTTTGTGCATAAAATTTTATCAGTATGGTACTTTAAAGAGGTAATTTGTGAATGTTTGAAAAGCACATCAGAAAAAACTATCGAAAAATTACCAAATTATAGGTTAAAATAACGGTTATTTCCTTATAAATTCAAATATATTGGTTCTTAACACTTGAAAATTGGATATGGTATGTATTTTATTCAATGTTAAAAAAATTAAATAAGAATTTTAATAACGATTAATATATATATTATATATAATATATATATATATTTTTATTTGTATTACAATTTTTTAAACATATATTGGAGCCTCCAATGTATTTACCATTTAAAATGATTTTACAAATGTGGTTGGAGTTGTTTGGCGAACAAAATTCGACAAACTATTAATATTATTATTAGTCTGTGATTCTTAGGTACTTTTATCATTTATTACCAAACTAAAAAAAAAGATCAGCTTTCATTCAGATACTGGGGAAATGTTTCCTTACCTGCATTTGTCACTTGTAAAGAAAAATTTATTTTTTTTTTACAAAAGAAAAAAGAAAAAAAGATATAAATTCTAAAATTGGCGATCGGAATTATGATATGATTGAAAATTCGGAAACTCGAAAATTTTGGTGCTAAGAAAACGAATCTGGTGTGTATTGTCCTTATTTTGATATCTGTAAATGTACCTACATACCTACACTGAAGCGATTTATAAATTAAGCGTTTTCTACTTTTTATGAAATTTTAACTATAACTCGAAAACCATGTCCAGAATTAAAATACAAAATCCTAATACAAATTCTAGATCTAATTTATATTTAAATTATCACAAGGACGATCCATTTTCGAGGAGAACAATATACTAGACGATAAAAATCCGTATTAAATATTATATTAATATACGTATATTGATATAGGTACGAATAACTTAAAATTGTATATCGAACGGTTACTCGTGACTCATATATTTGATTGGTATGACCCCCGTCAATTTATTAAGAAAACTATTTGGTGTATATTTAACATCGATATTCGTGTCATCGACATCAGTCTGTATACATATTATAACTATATCGCTTTATATATATATCATATAAAATACAATATATATATTGTCGTTTAAGTAATGGTTTGATATGTAAGAGAAAAACTATAACAATTATATGCTCTAATATATATTATTATTATTATTATATTAACCTGAGTTCTGACCTAACCATAGTATATTGGTCTGCTATCACGTACCATAATATAGGTAATGTCTGTATACATAGTAATATATACCTACTGAATATTTGCTATCTGAATATTAACATTTTTCTAGAAAGTGAAATAATGTTTCAATATTTCAATATGTTTATATTATAATAATATTCTTAAAACTTTACAATTTCCCTAAAACATAAAATTAGATTATTAGAATATTATAATTTTACTTTCACGAGAACGTTTTAAGAACATTTTTTTTACATTTGCAATTTTTCGTCTAGAATATCATATTAGTGTATTTTTGTAGACGATTTTATTTCGAATCCAAGTATATAACGGTACGTGATTTTAAAGAATCGAGTAAAGTCGCACAAGGTCTTTTTCAAACGAAATGAAGCCCGTCAAAGTACACAATGTATAATAGGTGGGTACTTCAAAATATATTTACTTTGTCGGAGGGGGTATGCACTCGACGAATTCTTACATGGCTACTATTGCGATGTTGTTAGAGTAGGTATAAATACTATATTATATTATTGGTTGTGTTATATACCAAAAGATCTGATCGAATATACCGGAATGGTGACCGAACGGTTATAAGGTTAGGTTTATATTGTATAACAATTGTATTGTTGGGGAACTCAGAGAGGACCTACATATACCTATAGCAAATGGTAAATGCGCGCTCAAAGGACTATAGGTGTACTCGAAAGGATTTCGGATATAGGACGAAATTTTGTCGTCAAATTGCTGTAGGTCATGGCGGTGAAAAGTTTCGAAATTCCCGACCGAAATGTGGGAATGAAACGAATTTCGAAGTGTTAAATCGCCTAAATGTATAATATATATATATACACAATAATAATACTGGAGTTCGCATTTTCCGCAATGTCCGATTACTGAAGGTACCAGAACGTTAACCAGCTATAAGTTGAATTTTTTATAAACTTTTAACTTTCTTAGTTTGTTTTAAGTATATAAGTAACTTATCGTTTAACAAGTTACATTTAAACTCAATTCAATGTTAATTTTGGTTACCTATTCGTTTTTGAATTTTTTTTTTTTAGAAACTTGTTGGAGGATGAATCTTCGAGTTAAAAAGCGATACTCTATTTCAGATAAAAAAAACTTCACTATATTACATGTGCGTGTTTGCAAACGAAACGACGTTTTTATAACATATACATTTTACATATATTATAAGGTCAGATGGCTGATATCCCTCGACAAAGGCGTCCACAGGTGGGCGAATTCAAGCGAAGGGATAATCGATTTCTCGAACGCTATATTTTATTGGCTTTTACGTTTAATGTTATTTTGTGTAAAAAATGCTTACTTTAAAATGTTTACATATAAAATCGTTTTACTGTCCTAGATCTCAAATGCTAAGACGAGTTATTGATATTGACATTTCGGACTTACACGTTCGTTATAGAGAGGTGTCACAGAGAGCCGATAGTGTACCTATCGGAATGGTATATGGGTACATTTTGTAAAGGTTGAACGATCAAAAGGCCTGAAATAAACGGGGTTTTGTATGCGGTCATACGGACAAACGCTGTTGAATCCACGGTCACGGGGTGAAAGGTTTTGGAATTTCAGAACGAATTTCGGTGTAGAATGGCCCGAAGTAATATTACACAATAATAATACCCGTGGGCATTGTCGGATATACTATTCACAACTTTCCCTTAACTATTTGCAGACTAATAACGACGATTTTATTACCTATTACATCCATTATTATCGTATTATATCCGATTGAATTAATGATCGTCGCCTTCGATTATTATTCGGTATTCGATATTATCCAAAACTCCTCGTGTCCATCGGAAAACAGCGACATAGACTGGGAGTACTTTTGTACGTGAAATATGAACTTTCAAAATGTATCCAACAATATACGCATTGATTTGTTGGATGTTGTAAGACACTTCTTAGAATTTATTTGAGTTCCTATTTTGACATATCTAACTTGGAATTTTTTAATGCTAACTGTCAAGTTAAAAACTAAATGTAAACTAATTTAAAGCTAGTAGGTATTACAATTTAATTAAACCTTATAAAAAACATCCAATATCGTGTACATGGACTACTTGTAGGTATTTGTTGGAACCTACTTTTTAAGTATCCAACTTCAAACTTAGTATTCTAATAGTAGATATACGACTAACGTAAGTTATTTTACAATATTCAACAAGTCCATGTATACATTATTCGATAGTTTTTGTAAGGGTTTTTGTTTAGTTTTAATTAAATTATAATAATGCAATTGCTGTGGACTTTACATAATAAAATTCAAAGTTTGATAACACAAAAAAAAAAGAGTTTCAAAAAATTCTATCAAGTGTCCAATACAATATCCAGCAAATCAATATCTACGTAAGTTGATAGATAAGTTAGTGAAACTTTCGCAAATAATATATAATAATGCTAAAGCCTATAATCGCATGTATACCTGACGTTGAATGTTGTAGTCATATGTACGTTTCAAACTTAGATATTTTACGAATATCATATTGGTGAATTGTTTTAAAAGAACATTATTTTGAAGTCTTTTAAACTTTTATTTTCTTGACCAAAAATTCATTTAAAATATGTTTAAAACATCATTTTTACTATCTGGTAATGCTATAAAAATACTGTATTTTCTGAATTTCTTTGAAAAGTAAATTTTTTTTAAAAAAAATTATCAAGATACCTACATGCAGATGGTGGAAGTTGGTTTGATTCTTGGACAGGATAGTATAATATTATTTTAAATTTGAAAGCAAAGATAAATCATTGCATTTGGAAGGCTATTCTGAGTGATGTTTGGTATAATATTATTTTAAATAAATGTAGCCATAATAACTTAATTGTTATTTTGTTACTTCTATTACATTTACGAGTACAAACTATTTATATTACTATAAAATGTAGTTCTTTATGCATAGGGAAACTACCGGGAAAGTCAAATAATGGCCTATTTAAAGTACCAACTAGAAATAATTTGCAATTTGTGACTTTTAACATTTCTACCCGAAATAATGTATACAAGCATGAAAAACACATGTTAAAACCGATACTTCCTAGTTTCGCTTAGAATCTAAATTATAAATACCTAGTTATTTATACATAAATGACTATTATACACGGTTGTATAAAAAAGGCCTGTTGAACTTTTGACAGTCCGTTGGTTAACGTTTCTTTATAAACTAACTTACTGTTAAATAGCACGTTAAACATGTATCTGTTGCAAAAGCTAACAGGTTACTACAAGAGGTATTATTAATATAAATTACATGAATAACGCGTAAATAGTAAAAAATGAAAAAAAAAAAAGGTTGAATGAAAAATACAATAAAATATTAAATTATTTAAGTACACAAATGACTATATTATTATATTTATGATAAACTATATATTATATACTTTATTAAAAAAATATTAAATTTTAATGATCTGAAATTGGTTGATTAATAAATGGACTGTTAAATCGATATGTAATGGCCTGTTAAAAATATAAAAACGGTTATGCAATGCTTTTATTCTAAAAAAATCGTTAAATTAGATAACAGTCAGTCGTTAAATACTATATGCAACTGGGTATGCAAACCTACAATTTTTTTATTTCACATTTTTCGTATAAGCAGTATTTCAGGTACTCCTCATACGTGTATGAACTCATCGATAGATCTCGGGTTTTCTTTTATTGCATATTTTATATCTTGTTTAAAATTGTTTTCGTATTATTTGCCGGTTGTATCTAACGCGGTAATACTACCGGGCCTGTACTTAGATATATTATATAGGATCATGCAATGGCTGTCATTTTTACACTTGTATCCATTTACGAACCATGTCGAAATTGTTCGGTAAACGCATTGTATTTCAATATAATATTCATCATACTTTGTAAAAAATAATTTGAGTTTCAGTGATGTTTTCGATGTGAGAGGGGAGAAGAACGAGATACCCCTCCCCATTAGAGTTTTTATTTACACTATATAGTACATATCATATATAGTTATAAATTATAATTGATCTTAGTTTTTAACCTATAAATAAATCTACTATAGTTATAGGATTTCAACCATTGAATACATTGTAGATAATATATACACTGTAGATATAACTTTTTGTTTATACAATTTTGATTATTATGAATACTCGTCGGTTATATTATACTGTAGGTACTATATGGTTGTTAGAAATTTGTAGCATCCTCATATCATACTCCAGCATATACGTAGATTTTATGTAGAATTTTACATATATTATAATATGTAGAATTTGAAAAATACAATTAGACAGTTCAAATTTAAAATTGTCTTACGATTTTTATAATATAATATGTAGTTTTAATAGTTTCAAATGGATTAAAAATTAAAATTTTCTATATTAATTATAATTATTTAAAACCATTATATATTTCATGCATTTTCAATATTTCAATTATATTTTTTTATTATTTAATTATTGTTAATTTGTAACAATTAACATTTTAACTGATATGAATGAAAATAAAAATATAATAATAATTATAGATTAATATATAGTAGGTATAGCATTAAATACTATTTAAACTATAATAATAATAATAATAATAATAATAATAATAATAATAATAATAATAATAATAATAATATTTATTAATAAATAGTTAATAATAATAAACTATTTATTTTTGTGACAAGAATATCGAGTTTTATCCTAGACGAAATTAGCCAATATGTTTGCACTGGCGGAGAAAGTATATTGTGTTGGCAAAATTATTATAAAGTAGATTACCACGAGGATTGGTTCTTGGCTGTCCCAACTTTGGCGTTTAGCGTTATAATCGCGAATCACCCCACCAATTATAAAATTATTGTCCATTGTGTGAAAGTAATCGATAATAATTGAATTATTTATTGGACATTTACCAACGTTGTAGTTAAAAAATGTAAACATATTATATTTTGGAATAGAAAAATATTTTGTACCAAAACATATTGGACTAAAAATTCAGTTAACCGATATTTGGACCTCCTTCTACTGAAAATTGAACTTAAATACGATACTGTTTATTCTGTTTATAATATAATATAGTTTATAGTTTATCGAGTTTCGACAATTTGTTCTGTATATATAATAAGATATAATATAAACGGTCGTTTTGACTCGCTCGAGAAACGACATATTAGTATTATTATTATTGTGTTGTTATAAAGTTTCGGCACGAACAGCTCCGTTTTACACGCGTTTTTACCTCTAAAATGCATAATTTAATGAAAATATATATTATTATTATTATTATATATCGTTTGGCTCGATTTGTGGATTTAACGTTGGGTTTATTCTCCCATCCGAAACAATCGGGCAAGTTTTATAAAGTCAAGAGTTACGCACAATACTTACAGTCGAAATGTACGTATATGTGATATGTATTGTCCTCGTGTTTACTAAAATTGCTTTGGAAACCAGTAATATATAATAATATTATATAAAGACCACTCGAATAATTCGATTGTTCGGCTTTTCAGTCGATTTCAATGTTTTATGTACACTTATTTTATTGTAACGAACGGTTTTCGTGAATATTTGTCCGGAATAAAGTTTTTCACTACCTATATATGTATATGTATTATGGATATTATAATATTTTATATAATATATAATATAAATAGAAGGAAACGAATTTGAGTTTGAACTTTAATGACAGAAATATACTTTGATCGAAGTCGACCGGAGAAAACAATGTTATTTATTTCAAATTTATTACTTTTATACTAAAATTTTTCGTGGAATTGAGTACCTAACTTATAGGATACAATATACAACATGAAACTCAATTTCTACAAAAAAATTTGTTTTATTTCCATGAATACGTATACGATGTTTCTATCTTTAATACTGACGACAGAATCGTTCACTTTCCTTTGCTCTGTGTGGTGGTCAAAGACCTATTTAGACCTTGGACCTATTTCTGTGTATGATTGGATCTGGAGTTGTTTGTATTTCGATAGGGTTTTTTTTTTGATTCTCTGATAGGTTGGGTTGGTCCGCAGCTTATAGTATAGGACACTAGCTGGTCTTACCCGCATTTGCACGATGTGGTTGGCCTGTGATCTGCCCAGTGTTTGTAGGTTGTTATTTGTACTTATCGAGTATTTGTAAAAGAATACTCGGGCAGCTTGTTTAACTTTGTTTCATACTGGTTGTGATCACTGATGATTCAAATATGGCATTGTTTCGAGTCAAATAGTGTGCTCTTATGGTTGTTTGTATCGCTACGTTCTGGACGGCTTCGATCGTTTTCCAGTTGATTTTGCTGGTAAGCGAGTCCCACGTGGTCGCAGCATAATGTAGAATTGGCCTAATGTAGATCTTGTATAGTGAGTCTTGTTTGAGTTGGCATCGGGTATCTGCGATATAGTATAGGATACAAAGCTGTTAATTAAACGGGGATTTTGTTGGTGCATTGAATGTCGGTGTTTTGTCCAGGGTAATGCCGAGGTATATTTGGATTTGTTGGTCCACTGAATCAGACGATTATAAATAAGGATTTTTCTCTTCGGCTGCTTTCTGCTATAGTTCCAAAGACCGCCTCTATGTAGTCGTAATTTCCATTTTACAATTCATTCTGTTGCAATGTTGATCTGGTGTTGGAGTAGGACGATCGAGTAAATTTTGTTCTTGTTATTTGTGTAGTTTTTCGTATCATTAGGAAAGAGAGATACAGAGAATCATGGAATCAATGGTAGATCATTAATGTAATGAGTGTATAGGAGAGGAGATAAGCGAGAGTCTTACGATAAGCCTGTTACTATGTTTCTGGTCGTGGATAAATGGTCTAAAATTTCGATTTGATATTTACGATCTGTAAAGAAAGATTGGATCATTTTGACAAAGACAGGTGGAGTGTTGGATATTGTTTTAAGATCTTGTAAAAAAGCTTTTTCCATGTCTAGAAAAACTTGGTGCCCTTTGTTATATATATTTATTGCAATGTCATCCACGAGCTTAACTAATATGTGGTCGTTGAGTGAAGGAATATTGCTCGTATCTTGGTTTTATGTATTTTTTTAGTTGGCCAAGTATCGTTGGCCGCCTAAAAAAATTGGTTGAATCGTTCGGCGCGTACACTTTCCCTTTTATAAAACCGGTGACGGCATCCATCGATGAGTCATACCGATTTATGGGTGACGCATCGATCGATGAGTCATACTGACTATTATAATATTTTATTAATTATTTAGCTAATAATTTTAATAAATTGTTTTATAGAAGATTTAGATCCCAATTTAATGAGTTGTTTTGTTCTTTGACATTTATATTGCTTCTCATATTATGTAATACTTGATTATTTTGGTCATGTTTTATTAATTTATTGTATGTACATTTTGGGTTTCTTCTAATATGTGTTCTGCTGTTGGTAATTTGTTTGTTTTTTGATTTTGAATATTTCTAATGTTATTCTCTGTGTTCTTTAAACCCATTTCCTATGGTTCTTCTAGTTTGTTTCGTGCAATAACATTTTTCACAATCTTTGCATTGGATTTGGTAAATTCCTGATTTTTTTGCTTTTTTTAATTTATTTTGTCTTTATAGGTATTTCCTAATAGACTCATTTAATGGTTATATCTTGATGACACTTTATCAATATCATATTTTCTAAAGATTTTTGAGATTTTATTTGAGATGTGTGATATGAATATTGTAGCTGCTCTTTTATTACTTTTTAAATTGTTTCGTATTAAAGTATTGATATTTCTAATGTTTCCATTCTTGTTTCTTTATTAGTTTTAAATTAGTTTCTTTATCAAATACATTAAAATTTGCTATGTCTATTATTAACTATTTTTCATTTTCGAAATCTAATCTATTCATTGGGATATTCACCAATCTGCTGTATACCATGCTATTCCAGGAAGTTATTTTGTGATTTCAGCAATGATTTGAGGTATTTTTGATATATATGTAAGTATGTATTTTCTTTCTGTATATTTTGAATTTTAATTAATCATTTGATCTTTTGATATACAGATTTAACAATGGTAATCTCCTTCAACTTCTTTTTCACTCGTGAATTTTATTGAAGAATATTAGTAGTTTATGTTTTTAAGAATCTTACACGGTAAAATTTTTATCTACAAATGGGAAAATATCATCGACGTACCTAATCTAAGTTTTTGGAAAACTGTTCAGAATTATTTTATTCTCTGTTTCAAATTTTTTTATAAAAACTTCTGCTACGAAGGGAGATAATGGATTTCCCATCGCTGTTCCTGTATTCTGCTCTTAAAATTGTTCATTAAATTGAAAGATATTCTGACTTATAAGGAGTTTTGTTAAATTTATTACTTTTTTAATTTAATTTTACTTTTTGCTTTTATTAAAAATTTACATAAAGAATTACATAATTGCACTAGGCACATAAAATATAAAATAAAAATAAAATAATACAAATTAAGTACATGAAATATAAAAATTAGTGGCTTGATGTACGTAATTAAAATTTTTCAGAAATAACAGCTATTTAAATTAGCTTAAAATTTTAATAGCTGTAGATACGTCAATAGTTAAATTATATTAAAATTTAAAATATAATTACATTTAAGTCGTTTGTATATACAGATAGTGGAAGTTGATCTATCGTCCAATCAGATAGAACACTGTATTATTATTACTTATTAATATTTGAAAGTGAAGATAAATCATTGCACCTGAAAGATGTTTTTGAGCGAAGTTGGGTATAATATATTATTATATTATATAGATAAAAAAAATCGGTACGACATGACAACTTTATTTATTTTGTTATTTTATCTATATTTATAAAATATTTTCGTTATAAAAGGTAGTTTTTCTTTATGTTTAAGAAAACTATTTGGAAAATCGAAAAATGACGTCTCTGTAGTACCTAACAAATTTACTAGGTATTGAAAAAGTTACTCCGAAATACTTGCTAGAAATTTTCTATCAAAAAAAAAATGTATAAATACTGACATAAAACACATATTAAAACAAATATATTCGTATATAAATAATATATATTTATATATTACGTTATTCAATACAAATATAAAATAATAGTAATTTTTTTGCCTATATTTTTACTGGATCATTAATACAAATAAAATTATAAAATGTATTATATTTTTAGGTAGATAGTAAGGATCGTACAGCTAGATTAAAATATAATGTAATATTCTTATTTACCTATCCACTTAGGAGATATTATCTACGAGTATTTCATCGAGAGACATAGGTTCTTTTCTCTTTTCAACATTATTCTTATTAACTTTGAATTGGCTTTATAGACTACAAAAATTATTTAAAATATACTTTATTTATTCATTTAATTAGGTTCATAAATAAACAAGTAATGTTAAACACTAATAATAATTATGGTATTGACAATATAATTTGTTAATTGTTTTAATAATACTGTCGGGAATATGTTTAAATATTATGTACTAGTTTGATTGTTAAAATGAATATTTGATAAGATAATTAGATATTATTGTTTGTTTGAAATTATTTTATAATCAGATTATATAAAATACCTAGATAATTGATATGATTAATAGGTAAAACTGAAATCAATAATATTCCGAAAATATAAATATAAGTTAAATATTATACGTTTAAAACTCAATTAAAAATTAAACTAAACATTATTTCAATAAAAGAATAATGTTATACCATTTAAAAGCCTGAAAGCGATAAACTGAAACTATATAGTTTCTAATGAATTTCAACACTATATAAATGAATACTCGTATAAATTTAATCTCGATATCATATATAGAAAATTATAATAACATGGTATATTTCTGGTTCAAGGTCTAATATTTTCTAGCATTTTTATTTTAATATTACGTAATGGAATAATATTTTTATCATTTATTTAAACATCTATATTATAATGTTGTATAAACCATAAAAATATATTGAATCAGTAAAAGTGCAATTTAGTAATATAGTAATATGTCAGTTTAATTATAAACAAATTGGGTTAAGGCTAAAAGGTCTTTTTTAATTAAAAATATTGTGAATATTATATACCTATTTAGTTATGAAATATGACGAAAAATACCTAAAAGTTTAAATTTGAAATCAAAATTTTTTTTATATATTTTTAAGCGTTTATTTTTGTTAATCGATTATTATTCATAGTCTTGTAATCTAGATATAATTTATCCAAAAGTTCTGGAAATTTGATTAAACTGAATTATTTAGTAGTCAATTATAAGCATCTCATTTTTTTTGAAAAATTCTCTAGAGAAATATTCAGAACACTAAAAAATATTTTTAAAAAGAAATATATTTGGAACACTATAAACATTTTTTAAATTGATTTAAATTCTAAAATTTAGCTTTTAAATATATATATTTGAGTACAAACTTTACAAGACTGATTATTATTTATTATTAATTGAAGGAGTTATTAAATTTTTCTACTGAAAACAATAAAATTGAAGTTATTTTAGTCGCAGAATAATACATAATAATGACATATTTGTCTAATGTAAATGTAACTTTTTCTACGGATTGTAGATCTTAAAGATGCCATATCTATAATTTTACAATAACATATTTCTTATATTATAAACAATATATATAAATATCAAATTTGAACGGCGTGCAGGTATACCTACTATTTATTATTATTATTATTATTGTAATAGAAAGCGGACAAATTTAATTTACGTCAATAATAGGTATTCAAATTATTACAGTATTTGATGTTTAACATCATATTATATATGGGTAGTGTAAATTCTAACTTATAATCTAAATAATATTCGTGTATATAATGATAATAAAATATGATATATAATGGTAAATATGGACCGGCTGACCTTACATACATATATATTATATTATGTACGTAATTTACGTATAATAAATACGTATAATCTTTTGATTATTAGTTTTATTCCTTTATCATACTTTTTGAATGTATTCAATAAAATCTAAAAATGCGAATCGCTAATTATATCATAGAAAATAAAATGCACATTTCGTTGTAAATATATTTATTATAACGAAACTTGATGTAGGTATACCTATTATTTTATAATATCCTGTTATGACATCAGCAGAATTTTTCAAGTTTAAAGGGGGCTCAAAGTCAATAAGAATTTAGCGCCATTAAAAAAAAAAATATATATATATATATATTATTTTAGTATTTAAAGTTAACAACTTAGTATTTTTAGTTTGGGAACAACCGATTACTGATATGAATAAGACAAACGGTAATACGAATCTGTTTCTTTCTCGATATTCCTATTTGCTTATTATATTATTGTCCAATCGTGTATCTATATGCTTCAGATTTCTCAAAACCATTGGGATTGACTTGAAAAAATTGGGAATTGAAGACCTTATATAAACTTAATATTGAGGTTGACGAATATTATTACAAGAGTTAAACGTACCTACTTGGAGCCGAATTAAGAAAACCTGCGGTTTTAAAACCAAAACAGGAACCTAAAATTTTAGTTATTAGATGATGGAACTGTAATCGTGATCTTTTATTGATCCTATTAAAATTATAATTGAAACCTTAGTTAATTGTTAATATCGATGGGTAAAGTGTTAATAAAAATTTCGTGCACCATTTTACCTATTAAAAATATTACAAAGATTACCCAAGGGTTTTAGATTACCGAAGGTTAGGGATGAGACTAGAAATAACATTTGTATTTGTTGTAAATTATTTTAATAACCTTAAATAAAAATTGTTTTAAAATAATCCCTCTGATCCTTAGCCTCGTAATTACCAAAGATTTTCATAGATTACCAAAGATTACCAATATAGATGCTTTTACACTTGCGAGCCGAACTTCTCGCGAACCGTTCGTCACATGTTTTTTTATATAATACTTTGTTCTCAATGAATCGATGATTGAATATTTTATGTTCGTTAAAAAACGACTATTTTTTTGCACTAACTGTTTGAGAGTGACTCGTTCTGTGTACGAAAAATCTTGGTGCGAACGTTCGCGAACATATTACAAAATGGTTTAGCTCATAAAATCTATACGCAACTAAAGATTTTCTGATTATCAAGATTATTTCCATTAATTTGTACACAGATTTTTTTAACCGTTTACTTTCCAGTTAATATTTTATTTAGTTGAAGCTTATATCCTGTTTAAAAATCTGTTCTACCTGAGGCCCGAAACAAACCAAAATCTATATAATTTTTTTTGGAAAAGAACGGTAAGAGTAAAATATTATTTTTACGAAATTGGAACCGGAACTGAAAAGTTTCTAAAGGGCTAACCATTGTGTTATTGTAAAAATTTTAAATATTCAGAAAAAAAAGAAACACAGGTTCTTACTTGCATCTTGTTCAAGTCAGTATCGATACGGTCCAATTTGAACTTGGACAACCCGTGCACGGTCATGTTGAAGAACGTCATGTCGGCTAGTCCAAAGTTTTTCTTCATGGGTGGTATGGATAGTGGGTCGGGAATCGGAGCGCCCGGGAATCCCGTTGGATCGGGATGCTGGTAATGTCTCAGGATTTTCCTGATCTGTTCGCTGAGCTTGTCCTTGACAACCTCCGCGGCCGTCGTGTTCATGCTCGGTACTTCTGACGCTACCTCAGTTGTGGTAAAGGTGGTCACAGTCTCGATAGTGGTCTCAGTAGTGGTTGGAACCGTGATTTCGGTCGTTGATTTCATTGTGGTCTCGGTCGTGGGTTCCACTGTGGTCTCAATGGTGGTCTCGGTGGTAGGAGGAACCGTGAACTCGGTGGTGGTTGGAACCATGGTCTCGGTAGATGTCGAAAACAACCAAGTCGTGGACTCAGCCGGTCCTACGGTTGATTGAACAGTACTCGGTTGTTCCGTTTCAGAGATGGCGATCGTTGTACTGACGTACTCTTCGTCTGCAGCGACCGGCCAGGCGACTAAATCGAGAATGACAACTAGGTATTAATTATTATGCTTAAATTAAAAGAAAATATATATGTATAAATAAATAATAAAGCATATCTAAAGAATTTGTATTCTAAAACCTAATTTATTTTTTATTTATTTGCTTGTTGACACCCCAAGGGGTAAGTAAATATGTACAATATTACACGATTATAATAGATAACAACATATGTGATAATACAATGGAAACTTATAGACTAAATAGACAGATTATTTACATGCATTTTTAATAATGGTAATGTTTCGAAAAAAAAATCAAAATCTTTAATTTTGTTAGCCGGAGAGGATACGACATAACGGGCTATTTTTGGTATAATTATTTTTAATCGATGACATTATAAAGAAGTCAGTTGTATGTGTAATATAATTGGGAACTCTCAGTTTTACCTGACTAAGTAGCTCGGGGCAGTCTTTTGTACCATTCATTAAATTGTAAATAAATGCTACATCATTATAAAAACGTCTTGATTTGAGAGATTCCAAACCTAATTTATTAGAGATCTCTTCAATCAATTGGTCATTCATATTTAACCTAAACAATATTGAACGTCTGAACCGCTTTTGTATTTTGTCTAGTTGGTTTACTAAGCCTACTTGATAAGAGTTCTAAATTATGGATCCAAACTCTAGAATAGAACGGACCAGGGAGCAGTATAATATTTTTAGGCAGGTTGGATCTGTAAATTCTTTACAAACTCTATTTATCATTTCTAATATTTTTAGGCACTTTCCATAAGTGTTATCACTGTGTGCGTTAAATGAGAGATTATAGGGGTAAAGATTACACCTAGATCTCGAACTTGGGAAACACGTTGGAGAAGTATATTATCCACCATGTAATCATATACTAATTGGGTTCTTTTCCGGCCAAATTTTATGCAAGAACATTTTGATGTGTTTAGCGCAAGGCCATTGGTTACAAACCATTTTACAAATCTCATAAAATCTGCTTGTAATAGTTTAGCATCATTTAAATCTAGCACTCTATGAAATAATTTTAAGTCGTCAGCAAACAGAAGGAATTTAGATGTTTTAAATACATCGTTTAAGTCATTAATAAACATTAAGAATAGTAGAGGGGATAGATATCCACCTTGAGGTACTCCCGAGGTTACCTTAAATTCTTCAGATACAGATTTACCGATTTTAATGTATTGGGATCGTCCAGAGATGTATGATGATAACCAAGAAAATAAGGGTTCATTAATACCAATTTTTCCTAATTTGGGAATAAGAATACCACGGTCTACTATGTCAATTTTTTTTCAAGTCGGTGTAGATCGTATCCACTTGGCACCCTTCTGCTATGGAATTTATTAAATACGTGTGATATGTCATTAGTTTGGTCTTAGTGGACATTGATTTGTGAAATCCGTGCTGTTCTTGTATAATAATTCTCTTAAATACTACTGACAGTTGTTGTTCTATGAGTTTTTCGAACAGTTTGGGTAGTGTGCTTAACTTTGATAATTAGCCTGTAATTAGTTATCAGATTTCTATTCCAGATTTCCAGTCTAGTGTAATATAACTAGTTTTCCATTTGATTGGATTAATGGTCATGACTTAATATCCTTTCCCGATTCTAAACAATTTTTGGTAATTTTCCTTTATGTCTAAGAAAACCATAGAGAAAATGACCTGTTTAAATAAAGTATAAATATTTGGAACTACCAAATAAACGGAATTTTCTGTTAGAAAGCTTTTTACCCATATACTTCTACTCGAATTCTTCAACAGTTCTGCAATAATAAGTACATAATACGTAGGTGGGTATATATATATATTTGTACCTATAAAAAAAAATCTAATTGCAATTTTTTTAATAAATAACCGAAAATGGTCAAGTTTAAAAATAATTTTCATGTCAAATCCGAATATAACACTAAATTTTTTGTGCAAATATCATAAGATAATGGAATAATGTCTTTGGCATTATTATTTTCTGATTTATAATAATAAATAATTGGTATAGTATTCCTTTATGTTAATATGAAAATTACTGTAGAGAAATTCGAAAACTGACATTTTTAAGCCTTAAAGTACCAACTAAAGTACATTTTTCACTAAATGCTTAGTTTAAATATTGAAATTCATAATATTATGATGTATGGCTTATTTATAATATTATACTTAAAAATATACGAGTATTCATTAATTTATTATCTTCTTCATCTTTAAAGAGGCCTCTTACAACTCACACAACCCACACAACTTCCTAAAATTTTTGCTATCACCTGTCACTTATTTTGGGTCGTAAACTCTCGGTAACTCTGGAGGTATTTTTTCAAACTTTCAATTCATTTTTTTCTGCCTTCCCAAAGATTTTTCATCGTCTAGTATTAATTCCAGTGTATCTTTTTCAATACTGTGTGATATTAATCATGTTTTAGTCAACTAATTTTTCTTCCTTTAACAATTTTAATTATTCCTTCTCTCTAAAAGTTCTTTTATCTTATGGGTATTCGATCTTATTATATATTCTCCTGTTAGATTATTCACTTTGGATCCATATTTTCATATATTCGCCTGAGGATTTTTTTTTCATAAATATAATAAATTTAAAAGTTTCTGAATGTAAAATTGTCTAACAAGTAAATACAAAAATGCAAAAGTCAAAATACTATGAGCATTTTAGGTTAAAAAAATCATCCTGTATATTAGGTATATATACTATTTATATAATAGATCGCAATCGAAAGTTTTTATGGTGTATTATTTATGTTAACAGATATGGACGTTTTAAGTCCAAGTGGAAAAACCCTTTTCTGCTTTCGAAACTTTATCGGTGAATCGATCTGGAAAGACATATTTATTCGGACAGTTTCCTTATATTATTATGCCGAGCAATAAACGAGTTATCCAGATGCAATCGACCGACGTTATTATATTATTTTGTTATGTTTTGCTCTTATATTATATTCAATGTCAATACGATAAACGATAAATTTACGACAAAATAATAATACGTTGAGAACGTTTATACGAGTATGTGTATTTTTGTATATACTTCAAATACTTGTTATTAAAAAAAATCAATAAAAAAAACCTATTCGGATAAAATTGTAAAAAATATTCAAATAAATTGACAATTGGTTATTGTATCTATTCACTATAGAATATCTATAATCTTCATATTATATATATATATATATAGTATGAAGGTACCTATACTATAGACTAGAGTGATGTTGAAACCATTTGGTATTGGCCTAAAATAGTATTATTCTTTTTTTTCAAAAACTTGTCCAAATTAAGGTTAATTATTGTTCAAATTATATAGTAAAAAAGTAATAGTTTACTAAGTTATATTAAAAGTTTTTTTTTTTAAATATTGATTATGAAAGTAATTTAGTTAAGGGGATTGAAACCGTCTATTTTATTCTCTTTTTAAAACACTCGTAGCAATTTAGACCATTTCTATATCCAACGATATAACGTAACGAATCTCTTGATGCGATAAGTACAATTTTTCGTAATATGTCTACATTAGATCAATCTTTCCATTTTTTTATTTCGTCACCCTAAGTCCCCTTAAAACTAAGTTAATATATATTCAGATATTTAAAAATTCACGTTTTCGAATTTTGTGAAAATCAAGGAAAAAAATTATAAATTTGGGAAAGTCGTTCTAAAGTTGATTCCACAACGTATTCCGATCAGTTTTCAGAATCTTTATCGCATTACAAGGTCAATCGGTATGTCGGAAATGGGATTTTATATATTTTCTAATACGATATCCTTATTTGTTGATATGTGCCTGTGCGTGCGAGTGTACTCACCATCATTATTATGCCGAATATATTTCCACACACCAAAAGACCAAAAACTACTCACATAGTAAGTAGCGTACACATGATTTTTTTTCAAGAGGGGGGAGGGGGTTAGTAACGTAGAAAATAATTGTCTTAAAAAATAAGCTCCACTTAAACGTACTCTTTGATTTAACCCTTAAAATCTATTTTACATAGTACCTACTACATATTAACAATGTTATCAAATGTTACTTAGTACGCACTAACTATGTATAGTTTGTGTTTATACCTTTAATCTTTATATTTAATAATATCTATCTCTATGCCTATCTATTAAATTATAAAAATTAGTTTACATTAAATATTTAACACTCATTTTTAAAATTATACACTTTAGTATCTAACAGGTTCAGACAGAGCCGTAGCAAGATTCGAAAGCGCCCTTGGCAAAGAACCGAATTTCCGCCCCTAAATTGGTGATAAGGAAAAAAAATTAATAAGCAAAAAAAAAGAAAGTCATCAACTTACTTTTACAAGATTTTGTCCGTCGAATTTTTGCCCCCCAATTTTAGAAATTTAGGTATAGATATTACTGAATTTCGACTTTTGCGCCCCCTTTTCTGTTGCGCCCATGGCCTGGGTCAGTTTCGCCAAGCCCTTGCTACGGCTCTGAGTTCATAATACTATTAGTTATTACTACAATAATATTACTAATAATAAACTGTGTATTATATACTATAGTATTTAATGAATATTGACAATTTGAATTATAATAAAATAATTTTTATATACCTATTATAATATAGGAAGGCTTTGGCAGTATTTTTAAATACAGTATTCGGAAAACCGTATTAAAAATACTTTTTTTTTAAAGTATTTACTACAGTATTTTGAATATTTTTTAAAAGTATTTTATTCCGTGGAAAAATTAATATATGTTTAAAAGGCCTTTATTTTGTATGTTTCTGTTAGATTCCAATGCCAATTTTTCTCTCAAAATCTAAAAAAAAAAAATTGAATTCCTCAGAAATATATTGTTTACTGTTTAAGTTCAATTACAAAAAAAATAGTTACTAAAGTATAATTATTATTTAATATTTTCATTATTGAAATATTATTAATAATAATTATTTATTATTAAAAATAATTATTAAAATATATAGATGAGAAAAAGTATTTAAAAAATATTTGATTAATATTTAATTCCAAATACTTTGAATAATGATTTTGAAATAATATTTAGTAGAATTATATTGGTTAAATATCTAGAAATATTTCAATTAGAAACCATAAACAATGAAATTTAGACACATTTTAATGTGATATGTTGACAATTTTAAATTTACAAACACTAAACTTGATTAATTTTAGTGAGATCTATCAAAAAAGTATTACTCAATAATGTGATCCGGTCAACATTTAAATCATATTTTAAATTAATTATTTAATTAATTAATTAAAAAAAATTAGCCGAGAATAATTAAAAGTTTTACTTTTGATTTTAAATATTTTTCAAAAATATATTCAAATAACAGAATATTATTATTTAATTGCTATTGGCTGGATTACAATTGGATTTTTATTTTTGGAAAAATATGACTTTAAATGCAGAATTTTTTTCTTTGTTGCATTTCAATTTCAATATTATTTTGATTCTTCGAGAAAAAAAACAAAGATCATGGGGAGGGGGTCTGATCCCTACATTTTCCCTTATATAGATACGTTTCTGCTCATATAAACACACTGCGTAACTCGAATATATCCTTTATAAATTATCTCTTCCAATCCCCTTAAGACTTAAGTTATCTATTAATTAAAACTTGAAGGTTATAATATTTGATATAACTATTTATTTGTAGTTTTATTCTATTTTACTGATGTATCAATAAGTAAATATTCTCGAAATGTTGGTGTAGGCGAAGTAGGTATTGATTATTATAAGAACAAAATTATATATCAACATTTAATATTTTATACAATATATTTACTATATAAAACTAAAATATATAAGTACAATTTTTATAATAATTTAAGCGAGAATTCTATATAATTAAAACTAACCCATGTAATTTAAAGCTTTATCGTACTCAAAAAAAGATTATTTTAAACGGTTAATCGTTAAATCTCGTATAGGTACTTTGACATTGTGTCGGAGGTCAAAATATTGTCATAGTGTTTGATTGTTTTATTCGAAACTATTTGGGTAGGTATACTTTATAATATGAGGTTTGATATTTCAAGAACAATATAAATTAAAGTTTTAAAATTAAACGAAAGCTTTTCGATTAATTTATAACCATACAAAACATAATATGTTGTTATTATGTTGCTTTTATAAAGATAAAATATAATTATTTTTGTAACAGTATATACATAAGTTGTATTTAAATTTTAAGCGAACATATAATACTATATTTCAATATAATATACATAAATTATTATCGTCCTCGTAAAATAAATAAGAAATTTAGTTTTAGTTTTAAAATTAATGCATGATCAGATTTGCCAGTCCTGTCACATTTCGAAATCGAATTATTCGTCATTGGCTGGAGTATAAATGCTTTATCTCGGGATTTATTGACACTATTAATGCTGCGATTACTATATATTATATTTTAAATTAAATTGAACCCATAAAGATATCATTATATATCAAAACCATAAATGTATTAAAATTTTATAACCCCAAAATGCCCTATCGATATAAAATAAAAGGTAAAACAAATAATCTGTCATGATTACTGTGAATTGCAATTTTTATTAAATTATTTTTCTTTTCTTACGTTTAATATATCTAACACGTATAGGTAGGTTATAGCAGTGTAATATTACAGTATTTATAAAGGGAGAACTTGTGGGTATATGTACCAAACATTATATTTAACAATATTATTTGATTCACGATAAATACCAATAGTTGATATACGAGTAGGTAATTAGTATTGAGAAAAAAAATTTCACGAAATATTTGAAATTTAAATTAAAATAATTGTCAATTTTGAGGAAAACGGTTTTGAAAAATTGAATTTTTATATAAAAAAAAAAAATAAATAAATTTTAGACTTAGATACTTACAGTATATGATATTATAGCGTATAAAATATTGATTTTTTTGTCAACTTTTAATTTTCATTATTACAAATTACAGGTCAATTTATGATAATTACCTAGTAAAACAACATCTGTAAAATTTTTTTATAAACTTACGTATATAGCAATAAGATTAATAAAAATTCTAGATACAACTAAATATTAAAATATACTTATATTAAACTAAATAGTTACAACAAATCATGCAATTTACATTTTACATAGTATAAAATACAAAATATGCTGGTTGCCTCCATAAACAAAATCTTGCTTTTTTTGAAAATTAAGAAATTAAAAAAATCAAAGTAATGGATGGTTGCATAACCATTGAACGCGCTTTTTTAACTATGACAAATAATCGAGTTGATATAATAAACTCGCAAATAATTAGTGAATTTATAGCAATAAAAACTTTTCCATCAATATAGTTATGGACAGTGAAGAATCCGTATATTTTCCTACATTTTCTTAAATTACCATCTGGTATGCCTCCACATAAAATATTATTAAAGGTTGGAGTTCCAATTATATCATTAAGAAATTTTAATTTTCCTAGGTTATGTAATGGCTCCGTGTCACTTCTCTTACAAAAAATGTAATTGAAGCTAAAATTTTGACAGGATGTGCAGATGTGAAGAAAAATATATTTTTACCGAAAATACCATTAAACCCCGACGATTTTCCAATTAAATTCAGAAGAGTTCAGTTTCCAATAAAAGTTTGTTTTGCAATGACAATAAATAAAGCGCGAGGTCAGACATTAGCCTATTTGAGAAATTTTACATTAATTCATTCAGAGTTCTATCTAGGTATAATAGAGTTGATATACAAGCGTATAATAATGTGTTTATAGAATAATTTTCAAATATCATAAATTAAGTTAAATTATACTTATATTATTTGCAATACTTCTATCATAAATAATTACATTTTCGTTCAAAACCGTACACGGGCGAAACCGGGTAATTCAGCTACCCATAGTTATGGATATTATATGTATTGGGTTGATATTTGATAACGAATTTATGTTTGAAAGTATAAACCAGGTGGAAAATCGAGCTTAAGTAATTTTATGTTAGGTTGAGCTGAACTATAGTTATAAATCACTCGAAGAACTAGCTATATATATCTTATGGTTATATAAAAATATTATATTTCAACAATGATAACATATAATGTACGATATGTACAATCGATATGTACAACGATAGATATACACGTAATTTTTTCAAATCAAAAGCTTACGAAGAATATGTAGTATAATAATATATCACATAAGTAGTAAACGAGTATAATATTGTCTATACTGGAAAATTCCTAAGAACCGACGTCCCTTGAACGATATTCATCGGAAAAACATCGCTAAGTATATATATCATACAAAATATTGTAATATGGTCAGAATATATGTTATCATTATTATTGTACACAATAAATTCTTTCAAATTTATTATAAAGATGCCGATTGCAATGTATATACTATAGATATCGAACTGAAAAGGCCAACCAGAATATTTTAGGGGGTGTAGATATGTGTACGTGCTTGTATACAGGCAGTTTTTGACTGTTAAAAAATCGCCGAAATTAACTATATTATACAATGAACGTATGTAATCGAGACCTGTAATATTATAACGTCGAAAAATTAAGTAACGAAAAATTCCAAATTAAGGGTGTTGGATAATATATTAACATCTGTGATGTTTTTGATGGTAATAGGAAAAAAAAAGCCTCGGGGAAAAAAACCCATAGAAAAAAAAACCAAGGAAAAAAAAAGAAAAAATGTTTTAGTTTGAATTTAATATACCTAATTTTCAATTATCACAGATATAATTATAATATGTGTTTATGGTCAGTTATTATTCTGTGCACACGTTTGTACATACGTATTATAGGTATAGCAATAAAAACAAAATTAATAAAATAGTAATTTCCGATTTTCGTTAACGAAATGGGCACTCAGTGTTTGAATATTTCTCTACTGTATCTAATATAATTATTATTGTAGACTTGACTACGCGGTACCTCTTTAAACATTTCTCGAGATATTTTTGACTAAAATGAATTAAAAATATAATATTATAATCTAAATTCTAAAGTAAACATTATTGTAGTATAAACTGCAATATTGCGTAATACATTTTATATTCCAATTTAGAATATAGACGATAATATGCGCATATTGAGAAATATAATATAGGTATTTATTTGAGATGGAAAACGTATAATATCAATATGATATTCTATTCTACGATGTGATGAGTGTACTATTGCGAAATGCGTTGCGGAGGTCGTGCGTCGAGTCATCTCGAGGAACACAATATTATTTGACAACATGAATTGATATAATTTGAAATATAAATAATCTATATACATTATACAATGTATAATATACATATTTTAATTATCTATTTAATTTTGAAAAAAATGTGCATACCAATCCAATAACTCTTTAAAATCCTGTATCCTTTACGGGCATACTATATATTATAGTAGGCACTTACACCAATACCCAAAAAGTACATTTGTCTCTATAAATTTGATATACAAATAAAAATCAAGATTTTGTATTATTACAATTTGTTTACAGGGATTTTGATAAAAACATACGTATACGATTACTTTGATTTGTACTTAATTGTGTTCTAAAAACATTTCAAAACTTGGAAATATTTATGAATTATCATGTGGTGTAATTATTATGTTTGTATTTGTACATATTTTTTTCTTATCTCTTTGTGTTTACGTTATTGTAGAAAACCACAACATATCTGAGATGGATTGTGATTTATATGGTTACGGTAAAATTCCAATGTAAAATATTATGTTTAAATGAAATTGTAATTGCCTGTAGGTGCAATGTCTGCATTTTCCACCTAACCAATGACTTATTCAAATATAATATACCTTATCAATAGTGTCAATTAATTAATTACAATATATGATAAAACTGTGGGGGGGGGAAGTAAACGATATAAACAGACTAGATCCATTTTTTAAAATTATTGTATAAGCGGATCGACTAAAGAAATCTGCGTCATGATTTTTAACGGGTTTTTCGATTTAGAGGATTTTGAATTATGATTTTGAAAATACTTTTTCTAAAGGAATGTTTATCTTACAAATTGAATTTCTTGTGAGTTTTCTTAAGTACACATACCGACTATATTTTGGATTATTTTACGTGCTAGACTTCTGTCCCTTAAATCGTATCTATATATCGTACCTATTTATCGTCATAATATCTCACGTTTTCCAAAGTGATCGACGATGATTTTAAACACTATAACTATTACATGTATACATTTTGATAATATATATAATATATAGTAGCCATTAATTATTGAAAATATGTGTGGGGTAGTACCTACGTATAATATAGTGTGTAAATATAACGTATATACGTATATATTATATGTTCAAAGTAATGGCGGTTAGATTTATATGCCTATATTATGCGTCTGCGTGCTCTGTTTGTATAGATATAGCGTGGCCCTAAGATCAAGGAGATGGTTATTATATATTAAGGAAAATACAATTTGCAAATGGAAACCGGCCGCTGTACACACGTCCTATGATAAATAACGCAATGTTGTGCGATCGTAAGATTCCTTCGACCCTCTTCGGTACCTACATACATCGAGGAATGGAAAAATAAAAAATAAAAATAAAATGTTTTTTGAATATGTACATAATTATTGGGCTTAAGAACTCCTAGTTTTGAAAAACATAGAAATTTTAGTAGCTGCACCAAGGGTCTCGAATCCCATTTATGTCCCATACTTGATTCCCATTGAGAATTTTCACTTATTAGTACAGGAAGTCCCTGAGGTGGCTATCCGTTTTACTTGATTTCCATCATGGACACTTTTTGTTAGAATTGAGAGTATTATAGTTTTGTAAATGTCCAAAATAGGAGTCTTTATCATCGAATTCAGCGGATATCAATAATAGCGTTTTCCACCTAACCACATCAGCTGATGACAAGTGTACATATTCATGTTCCACCAGAAATTTTGGAGTGCACCGATTTACTAATTTTGTATTCCTTATTATTGTACTGCATCGGTTTTATATACATTGTACATTGATAATTGCACAAACTTTCCGAGGAAATGCGATTTATTGTCATGATAATTAATAACAAACATTGATGGTTTATGAAAAAGTGAAAAATTTGAAATTTTTAAACATTTTTAATTGTGATACATAACTATTAAATATTAATTTGCGATTATTACATTTTATATTCTATAACATGAATAATAAAAATATGTTATTTCTTATGAAATATCTTTCATGTAATGACACGATGAAGTTATATCAAATATATCTTATCCAAAATATTCAAAAATCTTATACTAAAAACTACACATTTGATTCAAATTACGATTTGATAATAAATAGCAGTTAATTTGCTATTGCACTCGCATGCACGATTTCGGTTATTAGTAATATTGTCAGTGTGAAATGTTCTAGTATAACTTTGGTGCAAAGTACAGGTTGGGGGAAACGTTATAAGTGGAACATTGGGGAAGTATGTAGAGGCCCATGGGAGTCCTTATCATCCCTTAGAGGAGTACAATAGGATACCTACAAGTGACTCCTGATGCATTAGGGAATATGAATAAAAAAAAAAAAAAAACCAAAATATTTAATATAATTTAATATAAATTATAATAATAGAGTAAACGTCCGGACACAGATGATGGAAGTTGGTTCAACACTCTTTGGGTTCTAATAATATGACATACTTTTGAAGGATCCAAAGTAAACATTTCCTATTAACAGTGGCGTATTTTCAACTTTTTTCTGTGGTCCAAAACATATTAAGAACCAACAATTTATATACCTAACCTTTATAATTTTTACTACCTTTAAAGGTAAAAACGCTAAAGTCGACACACAGAAAATCTGTGAAAGAGGTGAAAGAGGAGGGGTATGCAGGGATCATGCACTCCCACTGTTATTGTAAATAATACTTTGTTACATTTTTAGTCTTAATTACATGTAATATTATATCATAAAATTTTTGTAAAATATTTTGAATCACATGGGAAAAATGTTAGCATGAAAGAAAACGACTGACAACATTATTTTTTTAATATTATATATATTTTTATTCCTTCATTTTTCTTAATTAATTTTCTAATAGTAATATAAAAATAACTGTACAGTAAATGGGGGTTTATTGTTTTAATATATTTATTGGAAAATTAAGAATATTTTCAGTTCAATATTTAGGCTTAGCTGGTATACCTGACGAATAGGTTAACAGTTTTTAACAATAATACAAGATAAAAATAAACTACAGGATAAGTAATGAGAGTTATAAAATATGATAATAAAATATTGATTTGGTATACTTTTAAATTTTAATTGATAAATTTATTTTAAATCTTAAAGTTGATCGTTCCTTAGTTAAATAATAAATGATTTATGTACCTACCCATATTTTATTTGATAAATTTTCAAGTGTTTAGAAAAAATATTTTTGTATTTATGAGAAAACAACTAATATTATAGGCATTTAAGTTTCTTGAACCAATATTTTTAGTTCTGGGGGTGGTGTCCAGCACCGTTGAGCCTTGGACCATCCTGTAAATACTCCACTGCCTACTGAAATAATATGACGTTTATATATGTTTTTACGAAGAAGGGGGGAAATTTTTTTCCATTGTCTCTCCGTGTATAGTATCCAGTATCCACCCTAGTATAACAATAATTGCAGTTGGTATATATATATATATATTATTATGGTAATTGGTTTTTCGTTGGGTACCTATACGTCTGCTGCAGACAATGCTAGATTTTTTCGGCCAGAAATCGATATAAAAAAAAAAACACATTTATAAAATAAACTCGAGGTCTTTCGTTTTGTTCGTATCTAGTACCTATCTATTTTATGATATTTTCGCGAAAAAAAAACAAAACATAAACAACAAACATTGTTATGCGTACCTACCTACCGCGTACGCGTCAACATACCTGTCAAACGTGCGACGATCAGCGCCAAACACCACAAAAACGTTGCCCCGGAAGTCTTCATCTTGCGGCCGACCGTGAACGCGGTATATGCGCCCGATAACCCCAAGAGATATTAATTTGGGTTTTCCCCTCGACTAACTGTACGGATTCCAGACGCCGCGTTTTTCTTTCAAGAGACGCGCGTTCACCGCAAATGAAACATGGTTGGTCTACCCGACGGTTATTGTATAATTATTATCATCGTTCATTCAACACATTCGCTATTGTGGCGTACGGCTCGCGCGATCGACTGCGGCGTGTTGCCGCGTTTCTCCGGGCCGACTCGGCCCGTGATTACCAGAACGAAATGTCCCCGTTGACCCCGGTCACGTGCCTTTGTTCAATATCGAAGAGATGGTTTCCGATAAATTAAAATAGGTACGTAATAACATTATCGATAATTTTTTTATGCACATACTGTACCTACAACATATTATACTGTACGCAGAGAAATAGATAACGTTATATCTACATGCGTATAATCTACGTAATATGTTATATGTTTATTGTTTTGTAATAAACACTCGCCACGATCACTAGGTATACATATTATAATATACTTTACGCCTAGGCGATGTTCAACACCAGATTACAACATGGGTTTAAATTTCATCGGTACGTCGTTATATTTATACGAGGTATATTTCTAATTTATTATACATTATCCGTCTATTTGTCTATAAAAAAAAATATTGCAATATAATAATAACAATATATGTTCTTATGCCTACCTCGTTAGAAAAATACAGGTGCCTTTGAAATGTATTTCAAATACCTTAAATAAATGTACTATACATAATGTATACCTATACGCATACCTACTCACATCGAGCGATGATTTTAAATTGGGCATTTGAACGGAATCAAGAAGAATCGTTGGATTTAGAATCGGTTATTATACAAAAATGGTAGTACCAAAACCAAAACGTATACGTTTTTTGATTATTTAGAGAACCTCCAAAAGAACCCAAATCATTTATTGACCGTATAATGTTATTATTTAATGCCTACAGTTAATATTTAGTGAAATGGCCATAGATATGTAATTACCTATATATATCTGCGAAAAGTACATATTAAACAACTTTTTTTAACAGGAAACCGAATAGGGATCCTATTTAACTTTTTTTTTTTTTATAGTACTAGAACTGGTACATACAATTAAAAACATTGTTTTTTATGAAATCGGAACCGAATAAAACGTCAAGGTTCTAACCTATGATTTAAATAGAAACATAAATACCTAAAAAAAGGCAATTTTAAATACCTTTACTCGTACTTATTCTTTATTAAAATGAGTTAATACGTATTGAAATATTTATTACTTCAAAAGTATTCGATTATAAATAAAAATACTTTTAATATTACGTATTCTGAGTACTTACCTACTTCTCAAATAATTTACAAACACGATAGGAAAAAATATTTTTAAAGTATATAAAATCAAAGGTCAAAGGTATTTAAATACAGTATACATTAATACATTGCCTTCAGAATACCTTGTTCTTCACCTAGGATCAAATATACTGTTTGCAGTTAATATTACAGATATTATGTATGATCAGTATGACGAAATAAAACATATAAGTACGTCATAAAATAGAAATATAAAGTTTTAGAGAAATCACGGCCAAGTGTATATTTTTTATATAAATACGCACACAAAAAACTTGTAAATACTTTGTTGCAAGTTATATGGATATGGCCCGATATAATAATAGGTATACAATATACACGTATTATGCAATGTGTTTGTCTAAAGGATGATTATGATGATAAAATAATCTAAAACTTATAAAGGTTTTTAATATATTAAATTATTTACTGTGAATATGTTGCATATTATATATATTGTACATAAACTATATTGAATATATTATAAAAATTGATCCAAGGGGCAAGGTCAGACCTTCACCTCTGCGTGCATTTTTCAGAAATCCGAAATAATGTACACATTTCATCTTTTATTGCTAACTTAGTACTTACTTAGTACTTATAACCTATAATAATATATACTGATACATATACATTATTATTATTATTATTATTGTTATTGTAGGTACGTATTTGTAAGGTATATGCTATAAATACACAACCATACACAGTATAATATTAATAATAATTCTATAGTTATAGTAGTTACTTAAATGATAGCTAATTAAACAAAAACCAACAGTTACCTTAATGGTAATGCAATTTTTCGAGCCTTTTTAGGTTTTCTTAACCTTATGGTTACTAATACAGGATGTTTAACATATTAGTTTATTTAAAAGGATTTTTAGGAGATTCAGTTGTTTTTATTTGACACATGCACACATAGGAAATATAATGGTTTTTGGGTATAATTTAAAAATAAAAAACGCTCTCCTGAACAATTTGTTATTTTGCATTAGAACCGTTTAACTCTGAGTCAACGATATGTTAATTTTTGGATATGAAAACCTATAATAATAATTAATAAAAAAAAAACATAATCTATGATATGTTAGAATATTTTTGTCGAAAAATTTTATTTTAAGATTTTATGAGTGTATAAATTAAATTAAATGTGTTTCTATTATAATTTAATTTAATTTATCAAAAAAAAAAAAAAAATAAATGAAAAATCCCAATTCACAAAAGATAGATATAATGGTATATTATAGGTATGGTTAATCAATCATTGATTGATTTGATTATTAATAATTGGTATACTGACAATTCACTGCGTTTATGAACCATACTAACATTTTATCAAGTATTATCCAATATCAATCTAATAAGAAATCAATATTCAAAGAATAGTTTTGATATTGTATAAACATGATAGAAATACAAATTTTTTCATTATTAGGTACAATTATTTTTTCATCCAATAGATTAATTAGAAAATAGAATGGAATATGATTCATTTGATATTTTATATTATTTACTAATTGTATTATTTTAGTGATAATGAATTCGAATGAATCATTCGATATGCAAACAACGGTAACAAAATATTGATAAGTTATAACTGATAAGTATAATAATCAAAAGTATTTACCGTCTTATAACACCATGGCCATGACACGATATTTATATCAGGTAAATAAATAAACCATTATCAATATAACTATTAATTGAAATATATTTTAAAATATACGTGTTCACTATATACATCTTAAAAAATACATTTTCTTTTGTACAAAGAGAGGTTATATGTTATATGGACACGTAATTTTAAAGATTTTTACAGCTATTATAAGTTCTATAATTCATTTTAAAAATATTCAAAATTAAAATTAAGAGTTTACATTTAAAAATCGAAAATGTATATCTATGATAAGATTATATGGGATAATTACTAGGGATATGTGTAAAATACGCGTGTAGTTAAAAAAATAAAGTATAAATATAATACATACGATAAACTTAATAAATATGTAAATAAACGATTAAAGGGTTATATAACTAGAAAGTATAGAAACTACCAATGCCATGACAAAAATGTCAAAATCTGTAATTTTCGAATATGTATTTGTATACATATAAATTATGAAACCAATAGATAATTCACTCTACTAACAGTCGATTCTACTACCTTTAAATAAGTCATAGTTAAACTTATCTTTAGGATATCTTAACTAATGCCGTTTTATAATGTCTAGATATCCCTAAAGCTGTTGTAAAGTTATTGATAATTTTTAAAAAAGTTCTACTACTGAATAAGTGTTTTATCTAGACGATAATAAATGTTTATCAGATATTTTGTGGGATATTTAGTGATAGTCGAAAAAAAAGAGTATATTGAAATTAAGTAGGTAGTATACCTATTTAGAAATTTTGGAATAATCTAAATTATTTTTAATATGCTTTGACTTTTTAGTAAAAATAAAAACTAATAACATATTTAAAATTACTAGTTACTAAAAATCCATGAGTGCATTAGAATTAAATTATTTT
The DNA here is from genome assembly GCA_025469235.1 of Pemphigus obesinymphae. Taxonomy (NCBI): domain Eukaryota; kingdom Metazoa; phylum Arthropoda; class Insecta; order Hemiptera; family Aphididae; genus Pemphigus; species Pemphigus obesinymphae. The sequence continues at coordinate 13,247 of JAIPRL010002991.1, read as the reverse complement.
GGAATATTTTATCAGAAATTACCTACATTAATATTTCATTTCCACATTTTACCTACATCTCAAAATTTATTTCATTATTATCGATTACTTATAATTTGATATTTCTCAACTAAACATTTGTTTATTGTCAACTTTATCACTAGTATCAACATTCAGCAAACAGCTTTTATCTTTATTTCTTGTTATTATTACAATATTGTTACATACGAGTACATAAAAAATAAAGTATATATATTAAATCACATAGGCATAATAAACTTGTAAAAAAATTCTATAATCTTAATTAGTTATTTATTAACATCGATTTACGACACAATTATATTAAAATAAGGAAGTAGCCGAAATTTCCGTTTGGAAATGGGTCTAATTTGAAGCGTTTCTCTTATTGTCTGAGTCGGATCCCATAGGTAGGTAGAGACGATTATCATTCATTTTCGTTATACATATTTTTAATTGTAATTCAAATATATCTAATAATTAATTACATATTAATAAATGGGTTCATAATATTTAAATAAAAAATAATATAGGTAAATTTATGACACTGTATTAAATAGTTTTAAACAGAATTAAGATTTAATATTTATAATGAAAAATAAAAAAAATAATTAATTTTTTTTTAAACTGAATTGTCTCCAAATACCGGAACAATCATAGCAAGGAAAATTATTTTGGTAAAAAAATATTAAACTAGAATTAATAATATTATAGAAATGATTTTTGATATGTACCTACCTATATATTATTTTCACATAGCATTTATAAAATGATAATATTTTCAAAATATTTGTTGGATTAAAAGAATATATTTTAGAAAAAATATTTTGCTAATATTTTATAATGGTAAGTAGAAAATATTCGAAATGTAATTTTTTTTTAATATATTAAGAATTTTGGTAAAAATATTTTTTGAGCTATTATAATTAGTACAATCATTATTGAAGCATAGTAATCATTATAGTACTTATGTATAAATTAATGCTACCTACAACTTTAAAGAACTGATCACATATATACGTTTATATTTACATTTATAACTTACCATTATTTTGCAAAAACATATAATATTAATAATAATATTACAATAATTTTTTTGGAGCGGGAAATAGGCTCTCTAGAAAGTCCCTCTAAACATTTTAATCCCTTAGAATTTTGTATAAGAGGGTTATTCCAATAGAAATTTTACCCAATATTTATAAATTGCACCAAAAAAAGGAATACGAGCAAAAAAAAAGGTAATTTTACCTCCTACCATCAAAAAAAAAAAAAATGTTGATCAAGCTACGCCATTGGGGGAGGGTATTTCAAAAATATTTTATTTGTTCGTTGTATAAAGAAAGTAATACATACATCAAGAAATATTGGTATATAACAATAAGAATCAAAAAGTAGGTATAATATAATATAATATATTATGACATAATGTTCAATATTCATATTCATATTACTATTTAAAAGTAAGAAATAACTCAGTTTTTGTTGAATTATAATAATAAAAAATTAAAATTAAAAAAGAAAATAACCTTGATGTAGATATTTCAAACATTGAAGTACTTATATAGGTATATGAGTAAAACTTAACAGATATTCGTGAACATGATGGTGTAGTCTCAGTGGGAAAAGCGTGTAATTTGAACACGATAAGGGGGTTAGCAGTTCAATTCCTGCTTCCAGAGTTTTTTCAATTATTTCACGCCGTAAGAGGACAATCTAATGTCAAACTACGATATCTCCTCCTTTACCGGGGTCAGGGTCCCCTCATTTATAGGGATTTTCATTTTTTATTTTAAGATTGAATTGAAAGAAAAATGTTTTGAAAATATTAAAGGAAAATGTTTTTAAAAAGTTAAAAAGGTAATGTTTTGAAAATACTAGAGGAAAATATTTTAGGAAGTGAAATTCTTGATCAAAAAATATTTCTACTATACTATAATTTAAAATATTTTCAAAAATTTTTAGCATTGATCAGAAAATCTTTTGATAATACTTATACAATATTTTAATGCTATGTATAGGTTAAAATCGAAAAATTTTTCTCAATAATTTTAGTGAAAATGCGCATGTTTTAATTTAATGAATTAAATTTACTAAGTACTTAAAATTGTACAAAAATAATCTATAGTATAAAAACCATTTCTATTCTTGTTTAAAACACAACCGTTTACACAACAAAACCAAAGTATGATTTTATTTACCAAGACATCTGTCTACGGTACTGCAGTTTTGTTTGAATTCGAATAGATAATTTTTTTTTCAATATGACTGACCAAACACCTACGTTAGACGGTCACAAAAATATTATATTTTTTATACTTTTTCTGTGACAATCATATTATATGCATCTGGTATGTATATATAGTATATAGTTACTTTATTTCTACTTTTACCATATTTCTGTAGAATCTACACGCAGATTGTAACAAGTTCCGAATTCATATGAAATATCCTTCGTAGTCCAGTCTCATATACTTTTTCATTTTCATATTCTTATTCCAAATATTGAATAAAATATAATAATAATCCGGACAGTATGGGGAGGAAACACTTCGCTCGTTGATAGTATACTGGTGGTGGATATATTGTATTTGAAAGCAATTTCTATCATTTATTTCCATGAAAAAATTTTGAGCGAAGTTTCAGTATATATAACACTAGTAAATTTCTAGCATTTTAATTTTCCAATTTATAATAATTTTCGGTAGTTATAAATATTATATAATATAGTTGGTAACCATAGCTAGTTTATTTGTTCTTTTTTAATTTATAACTTTTCGTGATTTTTCCCTTATAAAAAATGGTTTTTCGTTATACGCTTTTGAAAACTACTTAGATAATAAACAAAATTTACTTTATAAAGTATTAATTAGAATGAATTCCCTTTAAAAATCTTCTATACTGGAAGGTTAACACTTATTTTACTTCTTCTGTCCAAAAAATGTATACACACATAAAAAATAAATAATAATAATAATATTAAAAAACACATTATTGTAAAACCAATACATTAATCGCTACGCTCGGAATTTAAAATGTGCAACGTCCGTATGTATAGTGTATTTACATAATAGGCAGAATTTTCTGTGCTATAATAATTAATTTTTTGATGATAAAATGTCTCCAAAAGTTATATAGCTTATATGATATATTATATGGTAACCTGCAGAATAGTAATTATAAATGATGATTCTTGTATCATACTCATCTAATTTTCTCTGTGAATATTTTGATAAATTATAATTTTTTTTATAAACTTGAGATACTATTGTGTCTATATTATATTTTCATAAAATGATAGATTTTTTATTAAATTAACTTTTTTTTTTAGGGTTTATGTTTTTTTTTAAATGACAAACTACAGGTATGTTTTTGACTTGATATTTTAACGCTGAATATTTTCTGAAAATATTGATATACTGATATTTTATTGAACCAAAAATTAATTATTTATAAGCATTTAAAGTTTAGGCATAAGTGGTGCAGTGAAGAGATGCGAATAATTTTTTATTACGCCACACTATTTCACTTTTCTAAATTTTAAAACCTAATAAACAATTTTATTTACTGATTTGCTTTTTATGGTAGATACATAAGTACACATAGTGATCGAATAGTACTTTGGTCTAAATTTAGCTTTATTAATGATATTTATTTTGTTATATGAGTAGATGGAAAAAAAGGAAAATATATATGGCAAAGCAAAAGAAAATCTGAAATTGAATTTACAATCTTTTTTGATAACTTTTTACTCATAAAGACAAACTATAGTATATATCATATAATATTATATAGGTAAAATTTTAATTTTTGACTTAATCATTTTTCATCAAAACACTATTCAATTTTATTGTATTTCGATCAATTTTTAAAAATATGTTTGTTCACTCCACCTTCAACTACATTCAATCATTGATTAATGGTTATCCGCAGTAATTTCATGGTGTAGATCAAAGATTCACGAAAAATTGAAAAATGGCTGATGTTCTATTACTAAACTTTTTTACAAGTTGAGTAACCAAGAGTTAACCATATGTTTTGGAATCCTGAATATATGATGAAATATTAAAAATAATATATTTTATTTTAATGAGCATCGTGGATGAAAAAAAATTGTATTAATAATTCGCTTCCCGGATAAACTTTTAGGAAGCGGATATTATAGCAACTAAATAACAATATTATGTAAATAACGGAGAAACTACATTCGAACTATTTCTGATAATATCGCTCTCGAAAGAAAAAAATTCGAATAAAACTTATAAAATACAGCTGACGGCTATCTGTGAATAGTTATAATATAGACTTGCGAAATTGCTTGGAAAACCGACCGTCACATATAATATATATATAGAATATATTGGAACACGGTGATCAGACGAACCTTCTTCTCTCTCGTCTTTTTCTTGGTTTAGTATTTTATTGTTATCGAATTTATTCTATATTTCATAATATACAGTGACTATATATATTATAAAATAACATAAACCCACTGTAACTAGTCTAAGACTGAGATTTTGGTATAAAATGGACAGTTTATCGATCTCTAAATGAACATTTCATATACGCATATATACCACCTTCAGTCAGTGGCGGTTCTTGATAATTTTTCATTTATATTTCATACACTCTACTTTTAAGTTTTTAATTAATATGAGTTTAGACTCCTTATATCCTCGTTGTTTTTTGGCCATTATTTTAGATTCTGAGCGTAGCGAGGAAGCTAGCAGTTTTACAATGATGTTTATTTTTTTTTCTCTGTTAACAAATTTTCTACTAGAAGAAGTGCTCCGATCTCTACAAACCTAATTTGTTTCCGGTAGCAAATTTCATCTAGTTAGTACTTTAAAGAGGTCATTTTTCGATTTTCTCAATAGTTTTTTAACGCGTAAGAAAAAACTACCAAAAAAATGATGGAAAATAGCAAAAATATGATTTTATCAAATCGAGATATTTCATTTCTATGGATATGAAAAATCAGTACAGACTATAGAGGTAAATAGCAATTATTTATTATCTATCTCTTTGATAGTGGCTTAGACAAAATATTGGAATCATAATTGTTTATTTTGAATAATTTATTATAGACTATATAGTTATATATATTAAAAAAATGCGACCAATAAAGATTTTTTTTAAAAAGGTCAAGGGGGCGATCTATTGCTCCCCCCCATAAAACCACCACTGCCTTTAGTTATCTTTAAAACAAAAACCCTTCGAAATTGTGTTCTAATAAAAATGTAATTTTTATATTTTTACTTATTATGATTTCATGGCGTGGAAATATATTATTTGATGTAGAAAATAAAATGATACAATGAACAGCTTTATGCGTGGGTTGAAACATACTACACATTTAGTTGTTCGATAATTCCAGATAGTTAGTCTAATTTAAATTTAAACATTGATCGAAATCTAGATAATTCAAATATTTATATTTTATTTCCATACTTTATATATTCTGCATGTCATCAATGATTTCTCCAAAGATCCAATCAGTTCTCCAGTTAAAAATATTTAATAGGAACGATAACACAGGTATATTTTGCAATAATATAGGAAGGTAAGATTTCAGTGCTGTCTGATTTTTCAAAAATCCATTCACCAACAATGTATAGCTGTTTTCTTATAAAATACAATAATAAATGCATATGCCATTAAAATAAAAATTACGTTATTTAAATGCTCACTTTATTCGAATAGCTTTAGGCCACTATATAGTACTTCTCTAAATTTAATACAAAACTAAAATATATAAAGATATACCTAATGAATTATTTAAGTGATCTTCTGATATACAAAAAATATACTATGATAAATGTTGTCCTTATAATTCTCAAGTTATTAATAAAAGTTTTAATATTTTTAATAAGACTTCCTTCTTGAAATAACATAATTTTGAGGAAGGATTAGTTACTGGAGAAGAGAGCTGCTTTGTCAAAACATCACTCGGCTAAAATAATTTCAAAAGCATTAAAAATATAAATAAACTTTTTTGGAAATATCTGGTAAAAAAGTCTATAAAATTATCAAGTATTTTTTGTTGAGAAATTCGGATGATCTTCACTAAAGATTGCAAGAATAATAAAAAAAAAAAAATTGTTCATCACTTAGGTACAGCTTATTGGCTTATTGGTTCATCGAGGATCGGCGTTACCATTAACTCTTTCAATTTATGTCTCGAGCTCTCATAAAATAAGTATTGATTTATCATTTTTAAATAGTTATTACATAGGTAATGATACCATAACTAAGCATTGGGTCTTCTAATCGTCCTTTTATATTTATTTTCCTAAGCAGTATATATTTTAATAGCTTACCATCTGATTTATGAACATGACCAAGTAAGAAACGAGTACATATACGCGAAGATGGCTCAAACGAGTTTTGTTCAGATGCACGTAGATATGTGGGAATACACCTGGTCGATAGACATCCAAAAACAAAAAAAAGCTAATTATTTTATAGAATATTTCATAGAAAAACTTCTGCACTGTAGAAATAATAGAAATCTGCTTCGTACTCGTATTTGAATAAATTCATTTTTATTGACGGATACTTTAAAAATAAAAAATCCATCGTACTTTTTTGATTAGGGTTTATAAGACTTTTATGAGATTGACGATTGAGAAACCGATTGTTCGATCTACATTTTAACCGTTCTATCCCTATGTATTATATATAGTGTATGGTATATTAGCATAAAAATAGCTAGGACATCTCAAAATAACTGAGAGTAATGTTGTGTTTTCGAACTGCACTATTTAATTCATAGAGAAGAATAAGGGTTTTTTTAATTCATTAGTTAACGACAGAGTCCTACGTGAACTCATTATGTAGGTACCTAATAAATTCACAGAATCATGATTTATTTTTATTGCTTACCAATGATTGTTCAAAGATCGACTTTAGATTTTATGAAACATTTATTTTTACGAAAATTTTATAACATTTTTATAATTTTACAAAGTTTGAATATTTCACTCTCACCGTCTTCTGTGACGTCAGAGACTTGTGAATCTTTCTCAAAGTATTGCTGACCATTGTGTTTTATGCATCGTTTCATGCGTTCTTCCCATTTCCGAAGCATAGTCTTTCTGAATTATTTTTTTGGAGTACATATGAAGAAAGTCTGGACCACAATCTTGATTTTGCTTTTTAGAATTAGAACCACTAGCCGTGTAATGCCTTCTTTAGGGGGAAAAAAAATCCCAAAAGTCACATATGGGGCAAGATCAAGGCTATCCAGTATCCATGACAGCGAGACCAAAATTGAAACTTTGTAAAATTATAAACATTTCGTGTACATTTTACAATATCTATATATTTTTATTTCTTATTATGTACTATATTATAAAACTTATTAAATGAATAATGTTACGAATATGATTTTACCTTATTTTGATCATTTTATGTTTTTCGATCAAAATCCCATACGAATACATTTTTTTTTAATCAATAATTGATCTCCAATCACTCGATTTTCGATAGGATCATACCCATCCCAGAGTATCCGCATTTAGTTATCCTCGTCACAATAATATAGCTTATAAAATAATATTTCGGTTTTTAACCGAAGAGCTACAGGTATTAGAACCGAATAAAAGATATTTCTAATAAAACGTTATAATATATTGTACACTTATATACGTATTATGTACAATTTATTTTGTCGTGTATACTGTACAGGTTCGATGACTGATTTTGTCAGTGTATAATTGAAACCGTGAAGGATAAACGCCAGTTAATCGGCCATTTTCTTCCCGTCAGCACCATTTTCGATTGAATTCACACGTGATTTTCTACCATATATATATATATATTATACGCTGTTTTCGAGAAATTTTTTCGCGTATGCCGACAAATCGTCGGTATTGATCGGAAGTTTTCCGGTCTTTTGATGAACCGTAAATAAGTTTTTGTTGTATATTATACGTACCGTACGCGAAATACTTATCCGAAACGTATTTTTATATAATGTATGATATATTATTATAAACTTCGGAAAACATTTCTTAGCCTTTCCGGGTCCGTGGATGCGGCGTTTGGACTTTTAAAAACCGCTGATGTCAAGTGTAATCATTTCCGTAACGCAATCATATTTTATTTATATATATATATACACACGTGTGTGTGCGTTTGCGTGCCGTGATTTTTCGTATCCGCAAACGAGTGCGGTGTCAAAGTTTTTATTTATTTTTTTTTAACGAGGGGAGGGGGCCGCGCGCTCGGTCCAATCGAATTACCCGTCGCGTACGAATATTTCTGGATTTTTTCCCCTCTTTTCGAATTTATTTTCTAATGTAATAATCGGCCCGGAGAAAATATTACGGCCGCAATGATTACGCGTATTGTACAAATTTGTCTGTACGAGGTCAGCGTTACAGACCGGCCTAGAAAAAAACGGCGTTTAAGTACGTGCAAATGCAACGGCCGGCGGATAAATACACCATATAATATAATAGTTAGCTTTCGCAATGATTTGACTCTATATTATAATATATAGGGTTAAATTTCACGTGGCTTTCGAAACCAAGAGAAATAATAATACAGATTTTAAAAAAGTAAACAATAAATATAATCAAATAGAAACTCTGCCCAGTCTATGACAACGTTTAACTTTTGTAATGATCATGTAACATTGTTTACGCACCAGTGTATCACTTTTTTTTGTGGAGTTGACTACCTAACGACCTTCCAGTGGTTGTTAGATTTGGCTTTTTAGATTTTTAAAGATGTGGTTTTAAAAATGCTAAATATATTATTATTATCTTATTTCTGATTTAGCGCAGTGTGTATTTGACTTTAATAGCAAATTTAAACTCTTTCGGATATACCTTGTGACTAAAAATCATTCGCTCAATTTCAAATGTTTGAAAAATTCATTGAATGTCTTTCAGACGTTCAGTTAGAAATATAAGATTATTTGTGTAAAATTTCTAGTCTTGCTGAAGAAATCAATGGCACATTTAATGATTTGAGAACACTCAAACCTTCACTTCCATGCCTGAAAAATCATTTTGCTGTTGATCCGTTCTGTTTCATCACCGACTACAAGATACAGTAGCTGCTGTAAAATTGGAGCTACCAGAACTGTAAAGGAACGATGGACTAATAGGACTGAAACTAAATGGCGTTTTAGCCATAGAATTATGGAAGAAGGTTTTAGAAGAAAAATACCTACTAACAAAAGAGTGTTCTAATAGACATCTTAATATTTTGGACTACTTATGTATGTGAATCACAGTACTCAACACTTAAGTTCATTAAATAGAAATATCTATCTGAACTACCTAATGAACATTTAGATGAACTCGTACGAACTTCGTTTAACAATTATTAACCAGATTTCAAACAACTTAACTGAACATTTGAAAAAACACTTCTCAAAAATAAATTCATTTTACTCTTTTTAAAATTTTTTTACACATATTATTACATGTGATATATAATCTACGATAGTAAAAATCATAGCAATTATGTGCATTGTATTTTCGTATTTTACAATAATTGAGAACTTTCTTATTTTCTATTGGCTCTAACATATTTTTCTTTATATTTTGCAGCTGATGAATCTCTTATTGCTGGTCACCCCTGCTATATATTATACCAGTGGCGTATTTACTGGGGAGGGGGGGAATTTGGGGAATATATCCCCCCTTGTACTTTGGATTTTTATTTTTTTTAATGGAAATATATAGTAAAATGAAAAATAAATATATGCCTAAGGGGGGGGGGATAGTATATATTTCCACAAAAAATAAAATGATATAATTCGTATTACCCGTGTGGAATTGAGGAACAATTTAGGAATTCCACAAGGAATCGATTTCCTTTATTATCTATGTGTGTTACCAATTCTATCGATTTATTTATAGAATATAGATAGTCAGTCGCCACTGCATGTCCTCACCGTATTAGTGAACCTTTACCCCGTCGACGGTTCACTAATACGTAAAGTATATAAGAGTAGAGTAGAATTTAATTAAGATTACTCCGAAAATTGGAACGATGGTTAATATCACGGACTAAGATAGTAAGGACTGGAAGCGGAGACTCAATTGTTTCGAGCGGTACAAGTATGGATTATATAGTGCCATCTATGTGGAAATATAAAATACTAATAATAACACAAATAATGTCATTATCAATGTTTAAACGGACTAAAAATTAAAAATACAGTTTGATCATTTTAAATCTTAAATCTTTATTGTTTTTAATTTGTATATACACTTATGTCGTGACTGATTTTGCTATTTTTTTTTTTTTTTTTAGGCATTTATCTTGGTTGTGTTTTTATTTGCAATTAATGAATACTGTGGCATTCGCATGATTACAAAGTTGGATATTATTTGTGTTAATATATTTGTTTTATGTTCCATACACGGAAATTGAATGGACCTATTGTTATTAAAAAAATCATCAATTGTTAACAAGAAAACATTGTCTTTACAATATTTAGAAAATCACTTTATTACAGAAGGCAATAATCCAAAAATAAAATCATTTGGATAAATCAAACCGCCATTTGATTTTAAATTTACAAGTGTAACTCAGGTTTATTGGAGTAAGATCTTTTATTTAAATGAAAATAATATATAACCTTATAAGTCATAACTCATATGACATAATATTTGTCTTGTGACGCCAATTATTCAAAATAAATATTAGTAACATTATTATTTACTTGGAGCTCTTTTATCCTTAGTTGTACCACTTATGGTTGGATAGGTGGAGGTGTCGAAACATTTGAGGAACCTTTCTCTACTATCCCCTTACCATGTCGATACCAGTCCATACTATCTTAGTCCGTGGTTAATATTTACAATAAATGATAAGATCTTTTGATAAGGAACCAACAAGTCACGAACACGACTGTGTAGATTCTAAAGTCTCTCTAAATTACTTACCTATGCTTAAATAAAGTTCTTTAAAATCGTACTATTATTATACGTACTTTATATTCAATATAAATGTACACTACTTGTTATTTATATATGATAAGAATTATTATCATTAGAGTAATGAATAATCTGCCTATTTCTTTCGGATAACACGAGTTAACTCGGAGTGAATAACATGCGTTTTCGAACAGTGGTCGTAGAGTTAACTCTGATTTCTCGAACGATACGCAGTTAACTATGGTTGACTATAGTTAACTCGAGTTGAGTTTTTGAACGCACACTATGTATCGAGTTATACAATGATACAATCGATAATGCGACATCGTGTCATAAACAATATTTATATTATTACCAGAGCCGTAGCAAGAGCTTGGCGAAACTGGCCCAGGACTAAGGGCGCAACTGAAAAGGGGAGGGGAGCTCAAAAATCGAAATTTAATAGTATCTATCCCTAAATTTCTAAGATGGGGAAGGGGGCGAAAATTCGACGGGAAAAATCTTGTTAAAATAAGTTGACGACTTTCTTTTTTTGCTTATTAACTAGATTTTTAAGGAATGGAGGCACAACTCCAAAAAATTTATGACTTTTTTTTCTTATTACCAATTTAGGGGCAGTCCTTTGCCAAGGACGCTATTGAATATTGCTACGGCTCTGATTATTACATATATAATTTTTATCATTTTCATCAACAAAACGTTCAGACATTTTTTTTAAAATTATTATTAATTGTATTAATTGTAGACTGTATTAATTTTTTTTAGTGAATTTAGTTTATTGAACTAGTTAATTCTATCTATACAACATATGCTAAAATATATACTTTTTCGTACTGCACATTTTAGGATTTTATCACCCTTCCCTTTCAGTGGCCTCATTTTAGTTATTGATTGGATGGAGGTTATGTTTCAATCAACTCATCAGAAAATAAAAATCAAAAGTGTTTATTTATGTTATAAAAACTTATATTTATAATAAATAGGTTGTTTTGGTTATGTGTTTAAAATTATTTAGAGTTATTACATATTTAACACATAAGTAGGCTATTTATACAATTATGAAAAATGACAATTGTATTGAGATACAAATGTAAATGTAAATATAAGATTTTAAGCGAGCGAAGCGATTGGCTTTTTTCCTGATGATAAAAGTACCTACTTTTATCATCTATAAAATATAGGATAGCATGCAATAGCTGTTAAAGTGTTACTTGACACTTGTTGGTATTTTAGATTTTGCTGATGATACGTTTTGGATTTTTTTTCAAAACATGTTTAAATAAAATAATTTAATAAAAAAATGTAAAATTAAAAACAAATACCGTAATATAGAGAGTAGAGCCACTATACACACTTTTTAATTTCGTACTACAATAAAGTGTGTCGTACTGCACACAATTTTAGTCGCTGCCAGTGGTGTAGTGGAGGGTATACGCGGGTATACGACATACACCCATAACGCTGAAATTCTCATATGCGTATAGGAAAGAAAATAAAATGAATACGCGGGTATACGATCGTATCCCCTAATAAAATATTACTTTATTCAAATAAATAATCAGTAATTATTTTACTGTATTTTTTTAAAACATTTGTTTGTGATTATATAATTTTTAAACATTAAATTTATTTTAATTAGAAAACTGATGAGTATAGGAAAATAACTAAATAAGTTTAAAAAAAGTCCCAATAAGTATCCAGTCGTACCTAGACTTTTAAGTACGCTTAAAATTCATGACGTCACAAAATTATAATAAGCGTTATGTTTTTTTTGTTACACGGTTTGATACGTTTCGATATATTACAAAATGCAACCTTAAAAATCTAGTAAAGGCGAATTCACTATTTCACTAAGCCCGTTCACACGATCCCGAAACTGTCGTTTTGCCGTATCGGTTATTTTACCGTCTAATACAGTGGCAATGTAATTTATATGAGTATATTCAGACGATACGGTCACGAACCGTATACGGTAAAATTACCGATTAGGTCGATTTTGTCGTTCGGTTTTGCCACTGCGAACCGCATTCGGTCATACGGTGGATAAACCGATTCGGTTTGTGGTGGCAATATATTTATATACGCTGCATTCAGACGATTCGGTATTTTTACCGATTAGACATCGAGACCACGTCAGTTTCCATTTTTCTTCGTCAAAATGAATGATATAAATAGGTACGGAAGTACTTACCTATATCTTTAGTTGAAGCTAACCCGTTATATGAGATAAAACATTAGATGTTTATAAAGATAAAACATTGAAAGAAAAAGCATGGAAAGAGATATGCAGCATTTTAAATGAAAACTTCCCTGCATTGGAACAAAAAGAAAGGCAAGATTTCGGTAAGTTAA
>JAIPRL010002990.1:20752-40356 GCA_025469235.1 Pemphigus obesinymphae | reverse complement strand
TAAATTGTTTATTCTAAAACAAAATACTTCACAGCTTTAACACTAAATACTGATAAAGTGATAAAACACTTGTGTACAACTGGAACCAAAATGGCGGATGAGAATACTCACAGTTATAGTGCCTTAGGTTAAGTACTATCTTCCATTAAGTTTATCATCTAATATCATATTATAATTAGAAAATATAAATTCTAATCATTATATAACCAAGTACTAACTTATATATTTAAAGTGACATTAAGAATTAAATGTATACATAAAGCTAAGCTGGAAAATCAGAGCGGTGCGGCACAAATAACAAATTCAATGTAAATAGATGCATCCATGATAGTCGGCGCAGCAACAAATTACTTAGTGGTAAGTACCATTGAATATTTTGACATATTTTACATTTTATAAAACATATTATATTATTAGTTTGATTTTGATGTTAACTAAACACTTTGATTATGTAGTTATATCAGTGAAATACTCCATTATTATTAGGATATATAAGGATGGACATCAATTAGTTAGTTAAAATTTCTTTCAACAAGTTATTATCTAGTTAATTTTTCACACAAAGTCAAGTTAAGTAATACAGTATAATATACTTTTATATTATAAAATAATATGTTCTTCTTACATATTATATTATGAGAATTTTGATTTTCAATGTTGTAACCTAGTGTATTGATACTATTTATATTATTTGTAAGTATCTAAAGATATCATTTGAACTTCAAAATAATATTATGTTGAACATCGAGTATTCATAATAATATAGGTGTTTTGAAATAATTATACTTTTTTTTTTAATATTAGTTTTATTTTAGAAATTTGTAACGAACGAGCCACATAGAATACGCAGATAGTGAGGAATAGAAATAAATAAATAATAAATCATAGAGTTTACGATCCTTTTCTTAGCAGAATGCAAAATCATAATGCACAAATTGATAAGGAGAAAATTGATAAAAAGAATTCTCAAAAAGATGTTTAGTATATGCATTGTGTCGAAAAATAATATGCTCGAGTAATTAAACTACTTCTTCGAAAGAAAAAGAACTTTGAGACATAACATTATACTTTACATTCCCTCAAGTTCATAAGAATAATATTAGAAAATCCCAAGTAGTATGACTGAAATTGATGAAAAGAGGACACTTTATTTTTGGAATTGATATTTTCAATAAAGTAAAAAACATTAATTTTATTATTTTTTATAAATTTATTATTCATTATAAAAACTTAATTTATAATTTTACACATTTTTTTTTTTTTTTTTTATGAATATAAAGTAGTGCTGCTGATAAGCCTAATCTGGATCAATCAATATGCTATAATCCGTTTAATCCGGATTGCAATTACAACCCAGATAACAGATAACAGCAATCTGGATTAACGGATAACACGACGAATTCGGATTAAAGAATTACACGTCAAACAGGGATTGCAATACGAATCCAGATTAACGGAATACATGACGAATCCGGATTAACGAATGAATATTTTACAACTTTTATGAAATACTCGCAAAACGAACAAATTATAAAAACAACCATGATCGCAATACACATTGACCAATTTAATTGTATTGAACTTTTATAAAGTTAACTAATTTATATTGACGGATTGGATCAGAAATCAGGATTAAATTTACAATCCGGATTGGCGAATTGGGTCCGAAATTCGGATTAGATTTACAATCCAAATCGACAGATTGGATTCTAAATCCGGATTGACGGATTTAATCCGTAATTCGGATGAAACGAATTAAATCCAGAATCTGGATTGTATATTTTAATCAGAATTACGGATTGGTCAAAGAAATGCTCAGCACTATATAAAGCAATAAATCATATTACTGTTTTTAAGAAATTCTATTGATTCCGAATTATCCCCAACAAGAATAATTTTGATTATTTAGACATTTAAATGAGTGTCCGAAATTACCCCATTTTCAGTTTATTCCGAATAAAGTTTAACAATGGAAAATGGAAAATTTATAGCAACTTCATAATAATGTTTCCACATATATGTTATATTGACATTATATAAGAGTTATTAAAAAAAATTTACAAAATCTGTATGGAGTTACCCATAGTTAATTCAGTTGGAGTTAATTTTTCATAAGTAACTTTGTAAATGCATTATTATACATTTTATATATAAAATAAATCCTTTTTAATATATCGATTTACTGATGGCAAGCATAGAAAAAATAAAACTTTTACATATTATATGATTATATATCATATATTAAATTGACAATTAACCTCTTCCTACATAGTGACACCATCCGTTGCCAGATCATTAATTAATGTTTTGATCTACTGTTTTTAACTTTTAAGTTATGGAAGCTACATGTCTTCAACAATTTAGTTTAGTATTACATATGAAAAAACTAGATGTCGCTAGCATAATCAATAAATGATTTATTATCAATCTTAATCTATGGCGTCATTAAACCACGGTATACCATATGTACCCAACTTCAAATTAATTTTAAAACAAAATTACTGCTTTAGTGCATTTGAAAAAAAATATTTTCTTGTGTATTTAATATTTATATGTAATAATTATACATAAGGTGAGATTTATTTAATAATTATTTATTTATTTATTAATAATTTATTTCCAATTTATTAACGTAGAAACATTTGGTGCCATTCCGATTTGATTTTTTTTAAATATAAATCAGTTATCATGCATGCACGTGTTATTTGTAATGTTTACATTTCTAGTAGTAATAAGTAATAGTAATATTTTCTGAAGAATAATCTTTAATTATAACGTCTTAAATAAGTGTAAGTTTAAATATTATGCCGAACAACATGTCTTTAAACGAAAATGACATTTCGGATATGTTGGATATAGGCTTTGATGATGACCAAGAATCTTATCACTTCTGGTTTCGAGTTTTCTGATCAAGATAATGAAAACGAGATTGAAAATTTTTTGCGCGAGTTAAATAAAAATAATTTTAATGCCAATAATTGATGTTTTGATGATATGGACTTACACACAGAAACTTTAGAAATTGTTGAAGTACCGGAATTACCAGCAATACACATAATCACAGCAAATGTTGAAACTCCTAGAATTTGGACTTCTGGCAAAGATACTAATTTTAGTGAAAAAAACACCTCTTTTTGAGCAAGCATAATATTGTACATGACTGTGAAACTCCTTTTGAATTTATTATTATATTATATTTATTGTATTAACAATGAATGAACTTAAAACGTATTTAGAACTAAATATTTCAATGACATACTTGCGCTAACCAGAACTTTGAATGTATTGGTCGTCAAAACGAATACCTTTCATAACTGACAATAAGTCAAATAACCGTTTTGAAGAGATAAACAAAATTCACATTTTTCTTCCGATGAGGAACGAAAAACAAATGACAAATACTGGAGACCACCCTGTACTGGATGTATTGCATTCAACTTTTCACGAGTCAAATGATATTACAGAACATTAAGTAATTGATGAGATGATGATCCATTTTAAAGGCCCTTCCTTAAAACAACATCTTAGAAATAAACCAAAAAAATGGGCATCAAAGTATAGGTAAGAGTTTCTGGAGTTTCTTTACATATATTGTTTTGAAATGTACCAGGGCAGTGACTAATCCGAAAAATGTAAATTAGGTTCTATTGTGAATCAGTGCTAAGACTTAATAAACATCCAAAGTCACGATATACATAATCTAAATGTAAAATTTTTTGTGGATAATCTTTTTACATCGATACCTTTTTTGACCGGACTTGGAAATAACGAAATATTATTTTTCGGAACGTTAAGATTAAATAGAATAAAAAATATTCAATCCTACTTCATACCAAAAAAATCATTACCACAAGGTGCATCTTCAGTTGCAACATCAAATTATAATATTACTGTGGTTTGTTGGGTAGACAATTAAGAAGTCAATACGATTTTAACATATGCTGGTGCTATACAAGAAGATGAAACAAAACGTTATGATAGTAAGGAGTAGAAATTTATCAATGTTACACGTTCATATTCAATTCAACAATATAACATGTTCACGAGTAGAGTAGACATGATGGATCGTATGCTATCACATTATGGTCAAGCATTCAAAAATAAAAATGGTATCAATCATATTTTCTATTACTTTTTAAACGTATCAGAAATCAATGCATCTATACAAAATCTATGCAATCTATACAAAATAAAACCAACGACAAAAGGCCTTTACTGAATTTCAAAGCTGAAATTGCTACATCTAATTAAATTCATCAAGGTAACACCAAAAAAGCGAGGAAGACCAGGATCTTAACCAGCTAAATACGAATCGCTGAAAAAAAGTCGTGGTGAAAACTGCAAACGTGATTAGGTAATACATATTTTATATACCCAAATTTTATTTTACAAAATATTGTTTATATTATAGGTATAATGGTATTGAACACTATCCAACAAAAGTTCCGACCAATCATTTACTAAGATGTCATGATAAGGATTGCAAAAAACGTTTTGATTTTAAAATTTATATACTAATATGATTCACTTTTTGATATAGTACTTTCTACACTCTTGGTATGATTTTCTAAAATATATTTTATAATGACTAAATTAATTAAACATACACTTATTTAATCTGTGGTCCTTTAATCCGGATGGCACCATTTTTTGCCACCATATATTTTTAGAATGTATTTTTCAATTGTGTTAAAAAAAATTTCTAAGTATTTTTTTTTTTAATTCTACGTCCAAAATTACACAAGAAAATAATTTTTGTTGGTAAAAAAAAAAAAATCATGCGTGAAGAGATTAAGTATGTAGTTTGAAAAAACTTAATTTTTAATATTTCATATTATTTTCATTTTTAATAATACATGAAAATGTGACTTCATTGTAACTAGTTACTTCTGAGTAAAAAAAAAAAAAATGATTTAATGCATTTACTTTTGTATTAAAATAGTGAAAAAACAAATCCAATTTTCAAATATTTTTATTTTGTAACTAGTAACATAATATTGTTAAAATTAACTTCCCAATACTAATAATTGAGTAATAAAGTAGGTATTATATAATTGAAATATGTGCAAAATATTATTCTACATAGTTATTATGCATTATTATATATTATATTAATATTAATAAATATTAATATTATATTATTATTAATATTATATATTATTATAATGAAACTATAAAAGTTTGGAAACATTTCAAACATCCCATGTCCTACGTAATTGTATTTGGCTGCAATTTTAGCTAAAACTATTAATAATAATTTAGTTAACTTACCATTGACCATTGTTTTAAACACTCAAAACAAAATTTATGCAAACATGAATCTGAGTGACATGGGTTTGTCAATTTTTGGCAGCAAATGGTACAGTTATTTAGTACTTCCATTTCAACAGGTTCCGCTAAAACAGATTCATCTGATGTAAGATTCACTATAATATTAGAAGATTATTTAAATAAATTATTTATCTTCATTTGTGGATTTAATATGACTCATATTAATTCATGAATTTCAAGTTTTTAATCATTTTTTTAGATGTTAGACTCAATCCCTGAAAACGCTCAATGACCCAAAAAAACTGTACAATACCTAAGTACCTGGTTTTAATTGTTTAAATAAAAACTATTTAACCTCGAATAAATTATTATTTCAGCTTTAGTCTGAAAAATCTTGAATGCAAAACTAGAATTACTCGATATTATTATGGACTACGATGCTAAGACTTGTCCATTACTCAAGAACACTGGTAGCATAATTTCAATAGGGGATTTGTAGGATCTGTCAGGTACACCACCATTATACTCACTGTGGTGGTCACCCCTATGCTGTTGCATGTGGTTATACTTTCCTTATTTACTAATAATAAACGACTGAAGGTTCAGTAACAGATATAAATGATAAAGAGTACAAGAAAATAACATAATATAAAAGAACAAAACAAGTTATCTACATATACATAATATATATAATTAAACAATTAATTAAAATGAAAGATGTAAGCAGATTAGTTTCAAGGTTGATGAACTATTTGGAATAAAAAAAGCTATTGATTTTATTACATTACCTAAACATTCTATTTAGAGGGTTATTGTAACCATAGTTTGTACAATGAGTTTATTCATAGAAAGTTAGATACAGATTGGAGTTAAAAAGGATAGAGTATGAAAATAAATAAGTTCAAGGAGTGAGAGACATGAAATACATGTAATAAATCATAAAACACAACCAAAACAAATACTGAAAATAATTTACCCAGGCAACATAGAATAGCGGAATGAATCAATCACTACGCGACCCCAAATCCAACAATAGGGCCAGCTCAAATATGCAGTTTACGTATGAAAACAAAATATGGTAACCAGTAAAAACCATATTTTAATTTTTTCATTTCAAATAACTTAAAAGACTTGTAATCTGGAAACCTAAATGTATTGAAAATGAAATCACGAAACGATAATTGTATGAAAAATAAAATCGCTGATAACTGAATAATATTAACATAATTTATACTTAATAATGAATATTAAGTCTGCTCAAAGCATTTTGTGGAAGTTGATTTAATGCGGTTTCGGGGATTAAGAACAAATGAAAAATGGCTAGTATACATGATGTTCAAATGTAAATTTAATATGCACTATGCGCTATTTAACAAAAATTAATTACCTATACTGCGCCCCAAAAGAGAAGACACCGGGCGGTGGACCAATTTTCATCGGACGACACGCATCATATCTGACGAAACGTCGCTAACGCGTAAAAACCACGACACCAGCAACGCTTGAGGCCATGTACAACTGCAGCGCCGTATGCAGTGCTGCAGGTCACGCGCGGCCACCGTTCGCCGAATTGCATGACGATTGCATGACAGTGTATATAACAACGTATTTTTAAATTGACAAAATTGACTATCACAAATAGTTTTTTCTACTTCCATATTTTTTCATCGACATGTTATAAACATTGATTACTGCATTCAGGACGGTTCAAAAAAATTAAAATAAATCTTTGAAATGTAAATATGAAAGAAAGAAAAATAAAGATAAACTTTTTTCTATAATTTTCCGACTAAATTCCGAAATACTCCTTCAAAACGTGTAAATAAGCAAAAAAAGTTTTTCTTATTTTGCCAACTAAATGCCCAACAATATAAAGTTTGCCTGTATAAAAAAAATGATTTGTAGGCTGCTTTCCAATGGAGGGGGGGTGAAACACCACTCAAAACACCTTTAATATGGATTCAAAAAATACCTATTAATTTTTTTAATTCTATACCCATATATATTGTTTTTTTAATTTTTTATTGACAAAATTTACCATCACTACTATAAAAATAAAATTTATTATTTATTATTAATTAATTGATTATAACATAAAAGATATTTATGAAAAAAATAACAATTATTATATTACAATGTTTATTATTACGCGACTATACGGCATTCGTAAATTTGCTAGTTTCTAATTTCGTTATAATATAATTCGGTGTATACACGATCAATAGTATCCAAAAAAATAGTGGTCAAGCGTGTTCGGAAACGCACGATATGAGGTTAGTTGAAAAATATTTTATACAGGTACGGAGCTACCGTCATTTACGATGCGCATAGCGGTATCTTCTATCTTGGGACGCAGTATAGTAAGTAATTAGTAATTAATTAATAATACTAATGCGTTTCACATAAAGAAACATTTTTTATAAGTAGGTTTAAGTATTTTAATAGCTAGATATCATTGATAATAAAACAGGTTGGTAGCGATGTATTATTACATTGATTTAGACCTAAAAGCCTGACAAAATCTGAAAATATATTAGAATTCTGTAGGTTCTTTTCTAGAGAATGTTGGAAACAGAATAGGCCCCGGGGGATGGTGAAAGTGTGGTCTTCAAATGTTTACAGTGGTACAAGCGTGATTTTAGCGCTATCTAATGGTAGAAATGACAACATATTATTGCGCTAAAAAGTAATTGAAATTTTGAATGGTCTATGGTTAAAATAAAAATAATTCTAATTCTTTTATTCTGTGGATATATTAAAATCTTAATCCATGAATAAAACATACATAACAGAGAATATATATCAGAACAAAATCATACAAAATACTCTTATAAAATGTATTAATCACATTTGTTTATTTCTTATGACAAGTTGAATAAAAATTAAAACATGCCTCATAAATGTTCGGTGCTTGTTCAAGTTTTAAAAAAAAAACCTCATGTTACATTATTTAAAGTTCCTACTACTACTGACTTTTATTAGTGGAATGCAATTATTCGTAAAGTGAATGACAATAATTTACAAAAAGTGACTATGTTTGTGCTGAACATTTCACTAAAGATGTACTAATAACTTATAGTGGACCAACAGACTTGGAAAAAGTAGGTATTTTAAATTTTTTTAAACATTTTATTGTTAATGATATATTAACCATAAATAGGTTATTGGTAAAAGAGATATAATTGGGCTAAAGAAGGGTGCAATTCCATCAGTATTTAATATATCAACTAACACCTATGATAATTGTAATACAATAATTATATCCGAACCTTTAGGTAGAAGTACACCTATAATAGGTGAAAAATTTACAAAACAATTATTTTGTGATCCCAAAAATAAACGAATGTGTACAACTTCATCCTTACAAGTATGTTCATTGTTTATAAAAATTCATTTTTTAGATAAACATATTTATACTAAATATATAATGTGTTATTTATTGATCCATTAACGTGTTTTGATGAAGTGTTATTGCCATTTGGATAGCAATTGTATCGCGATGAATTTATCTTTTAAATAAACATCTTTATATTATTTATATGTACCTATATAATGTGTTATTTAAGGATCCATTAACGTATTTTGATGAAGTGTTATTACCATTTGTATGACAATTGCATCGTGATGAATGTATGGTGTCATTGTATAAACCAAAGAAATCAAAACCTAATGAAATGAATGTGATTATTGAGAAACAAATTGTTTTTCAATCCAACATTTTAGATGTAAGCTATTATGTCAACCATAAACTTAAAAATCCTAACATTTTAGGTATACAACAATTGACAAACCCATTAGACATGATGAAAATTATAATAATTATACTGTTCAATTGTTTGAATGTGAGTATAAATTATATTATATAAATTTTCCAGGTATACATATTTTTTTAAAGTTTCAATTAATAACATCCATAGGTTTATTTTATTTTATAATATTAACAAATTTGAACTTAGGAATTTGTATTAAAAATACTCATTTAGAGGACACAACATGGCATCACAATGAATGTTCAATTTTATTAACAAAGTCAAAAAAAAAGATTTGAGAAATGTAATCTGTAAATTGTAAATTGTTTCCATATTTTAGAGTATATAAAAAAATATTAGCTGTAACAACTAACAAATATGTAGTGTACTAAATAGGATATTAAAAAGAACAAAAAATATTAGAAAATCAAATAATAGGTAAAGTTTTGTAATATTAATTATAAATAATTTTTAATTAAATAAAAGAAACTTCCATAACAAAAAATTACACATTTATGTTTGTTTATCGAAGGTTTATATCAAAAATAAAAAACTTAACTTAATGTTGAATAATGTACATAGTAAATTATTAACATTAACATTATCTGTAAATAATATATTTAAAATGAAAAATGTTAAAAAATACAAAAATTAATAGTGCAATGTTCCAAAGTTTGTCTCTAAACATTACCCAGTCTATAGCAGTTTTTACATCTAGAGGCTCTGTAAAAGGTGGATATTTATTAAATTTTTACTTATAATATATTAGTATTTATATAATGAGTGATAAGTAAATGTTGTATAATTCAAATTTCAAGTTTTAATGTGTTTTAATGGCATATGGTTATATAGGTATTGTTTTAGCACAATTGGTCATAAAAGCAATATGCTTGCTAGAGAATATTGCGGTAAAAATTGATGAAACCGTTTCAGATGGGACATTTACCAATAGAAAACTTTGGTTAGAACTGAGCATAAGCAGACAAAAAATGAAATATCGAAATTCATTTGAACATCCTTTGGATCCCAAAAGAAAACTTTTTATGTTTACTGATGCTCCACATTTGATAAAAAATGTCAAAAATAAACTTTTTAACAAAAAAGGATTAAAAGTAAATATTTAATATACTACTATAAAAAATTGATACAAATTGATAATTAATTTAATTGTATAATGAATTATAAAATTGTTTTTAGGAATCTCCAGAAAACCCATACATAAGGTGATCACATTATCGCGATGTATTTGATAATGATATAAAATCTAATTGTAATTTGATAACAAGGGTCTGCCTAAAAAATACATTGAGACATTTAGAGGTTGATGGCTTACGTAAAATAAGTGTCAAATTGGTTACTCAGGTACAAGTATTGTTCGTTAGTTTTTATACAGATCATTATAAATTTATAGACTTAACGAACAACACCCATTTTTTTAAAAAGTGATATTTAATTAATAATAGGTATGCAATTATTAATTAATAAACTCATTTCAGATATTTAGTAATTCTATGGCCGGAGGTACAGAATTTATAATTCAGAGACTATAATAAAGTAGAATCTTTGAAAAGCAGCCATCAAACACAAAATTGTACAGACAGCTCCAACAAATTATTTGATACGTATATTGAATCGAAAGTATTCAGGAGAAGAAATAAAACCAAATGGTAGTGATTTCTAGGTAAGTATAAGTATTACATTATAAATGAAAATGAAATATTTTAATGTGGAAAACTTCTAGTACTTAATAAAAACAAAATCAAACAATTATATTTATGTTTTATTTAACATAATCAGGTATTAGAAGATAATCTTATTTGGCTGAATTGTTGGAAGGTCAAGTAGACAGGGGAAGAATAAATAAAAACGAGTATTTAGCTCAAAATACTGCCGATGGGTTATGGGTTACCATAAAATCAACCATAGAACTGTTTAAATATTTGTTGGAGCAATAAACATTCAAATGTGTATTGACTTGAACCAAGACTCAAGTCTTGACTAACTAAGACTTAACTCAAGTTTAGAAGTAAAAACTACAAGTATTATTGTATATAATTATATAACCAACTTTACATTCAATTTTTATATTTTAGCAATTTTTTGGTATGGCTAGGCAAGCTACTGGACCTAACAAGCATCTGAATACTCGTTCATTCATACAGATATATAAGATGTTATCTGTATATTCTATATTAAGACCACCAAAAACTGGAAATTGTAAAATACTTGACCTAGCATGTACCACCAAACACTTGCTGATATAAATGATGTGTTCAATAATGATAATGTTTCACCAAGATTTAAAAAATTGAAACATTAAAAACAAAGTTTGATTCTTTACTTATAGAAAATTTGAAAGTAGATGAAGTATTTCATAGCAATGTTCATAATTAATTATAAAGCCAATGTAGAAGACTGTGTTCTGTACTATATTTGTAATTATAATAACTAAAAATATTACAAAAACAGTCACAAATGTAACATTTGTCTTCCTGTAATAGCTGGTATTTTAATTTTAATTTTTATAAAATTTCATAAAAATTGCCTAATTGTCAAAAGTGAGTAACAAATTGGTTTTAAATTGTAACAAAAGTACATAACATTACACAAGTAAATTCGATAACATATAAATAGAATCATTTACAACATTTTACTGTTATCTATATTATTATTAGATATTAATTGGTAGTATAATATACATTTTATGTTTATATAATATTCTAATTTAGGGAACTTTTTGTTTTTTGCTTTAAGCTTAATTTGATTTTTATTACATATTAATGAATACTATCGCATCCTCATAATTATATAATTAGAAATAATCAATGTCAAAACATCTTTTTTATGTTGATCACATGGAAAATGAATTAATTTGTTATTTAGTTTTCGGATTGTTAACTGCAATTTAAAAATCATTCGCCAAAAATTGTGATAATAACAAATTAATATAGATCACCAGGCAATTTATCCTAATATATTTAAACTTCTTCAAATCTTAGTCACACTTCCTGTTTCCTCTGCAACAAATGAAAGAATATTTTCAAATTTAAAAAGAATAAAAACATATCTAAGGAATTCCATGTCAGAGATAAATTATTATAAACTTAAAAAATATTCTTGTTATTTACAAATTACAATTAAACACTTTGTTTATTTTTTTGTTTATAGGAAAGGTTGAACGGTTTATTGATGTTATCAATAAATAAAAACTACTCAATAAAACAGGAAGAAGTTATTGAAGAACTGGCGAGAAAAAAAAGACGTTTACCTTTTTTATTATAAAAAACTATTAATTTGTATTAATAAATCATATTAGTGAAATATATATAATATAATTATTACATCATAACTCGTATGTGTTTTTTTTTATATTATAAATTTATAGGTACTTAATATTTAGGCCCCCCCCCAAAAAAAAATTGAAAATACGCCACTGTGTATAACTATACACCATGCGTTTTAGCGGGTCCTGTTAAACAGGAAGCGTTTCAACAGGACAGTTAGGCCGGTGCCACACCATGCGTTTTTACAGGTACCTGCTGTCAATCCGGGTATCAAATTTATCAACAACTAAAATGCCCATGGCTAATTTCATTACTTCGAAAACCATTTAAAAAAATGCATATAAAAATTTAGTAATATTATTATTAAGTAAGTAATATAAAAAAAGACAAATGGTTGTTTACTGTTGTACGTCTGGTCTCTGGTGTACCTATATTATGAAGAATTATTGTGTGTGATCCGATTTAAAATATCAAATATAAAATCGACTACTTATAACACAGCACCTGCTATATTATTTTTATATAAATATATATAAATATATATCTTTAGTATTTAGAGTTTATTATATCAATTGAAACATTATTATTATTATTATTATTCAAAAATACCTACATTGTATTCGGAGTTCAAAACAAATATACGGGTATACCTAAACCTACTTCTTCTTCTTCTCCTTTGCTTTCTCTCCCAACTACTTATGGTCGGCCAACCTGGTCCTACACTTCTACTTAACTCTATCTCCCCCATCTTCTTCACTTACTACCACCTTCCTCATATCACTCGCCATTACATCCCCCCATCTCTTTTTCGGTCTTTCCCTCCCCCTCTTACCAACAACATGAATTTCCCTTACTAATCTAACTGACTCAGTCTCTTCCCTCCTTAATACATGCCCGAGCCATCTTAATCTATTCTCTCTCATTTTGTCTACTATCGAAGCTACACCTATACTACCTCTGATATACTCATTCCTTATTTTATCCTCTCTAGTAACTCCACTCATCCACCTTACCTTAACATTCTCATCTCAGCTACACTCATTCTCTGTTCTATCTTTCTACCTCCGCCGCCGCCTCTGCAATTGAAAAAATATAATAATGGACACAATTATTATAATATTATGCTGATAACAATAATATGAAATTTGAGAATAATGGTGGTGGGCGGTGGTGTGCGCTTTGGTGGTAGACGGGCGGGCGAGAAGGATTATTATGGTGCCCACGACGGATGCGGAGTCCACATCGGAAGTTGACGGGTGGGTGGGGAGGACGATCGTGGTGTCCAACGCGGTCAACGGTGGCGGCGGCGATGGTGAGTAACGTGCGAGGACCAGAGGGGGGTCGGATCGAACCGACGAAGTCGATTTTCACCGAATTTGCAAATTTCGGCGAAAGGGTTAAATATGAAAAAAGTTGACAATTCGACATATGTGACAGTTTAACAAATATCAGGTATAGGGTTAAGTGCCACTAATTGGTTAATTGGCTAATTAGTCTAGGTCAATTGGGGTCAAGTGGCCAATTATCGCCGATTAATTGAAGTTAATCGGTTTTTAATTGAGGTCAATTGATGATTAATTGCCCAATATAAGGGCTTAAGTGGGGCTAAGTGGGGTCACGTGACCTTTAGGGCAGAGTGGTGAAATCCTCCGGGAGGATTTGGGAGGGGAGGGTTAGAACCAGCTGTTCTACTCTACTATAATATCTACTTATTATTAATTTTTAATTAAGCCACTTCCGTCAATCGTTTTTCCTGACGTATTAAACTGTCTATGTTTTTAAATTTATTTTTGAATTGCAATGCGATTCCGCTAGACATAGACAAACAGCGGCTTATATACATTTGTATTTTTATTTGTGGATTTTGAAAATTAAATTTAATCATTGTTGAAATACTATATCCCAATCTTTTTATCCAAACCGTAGCATATTATTGGAAAGGCTAGTGTAGTTATTTTATTTTCTATGCAAAATTGTTTGGTATTTTGTAATGTTTTAAAAATGTTTTCATATAACGGTTTTTCGTAATATTTTACCTTTGTAATAAGATATAATATTCTTTTATTATTAATTTTTAAATGAGCCACTTCCGTCAATCGTTTTTCCTGACGTATTAAACTGTCTACGTTTTTAAATGTATTTTTGAATTATAATGCGATTCCGTTAGACATAGACAAACAGCGGCTTATGCAAGCCCGATCGCCGTACTATTTTTGTAGAAAAAATATCACCTATTATTTCGTTATAGTCGCAATAAAATTTTATTTGTGTATTATTTGCTAATAATGTGGCCGACCCCAAATAGTTGGAAGAAAAAGGCAAAGGAGAAGAAGAAGAAGAATAATGGTATAATATTGTTCAAATCAATTCTCTATTCGTAATTTATATTATACCTACATATTATAAATTATGAAATATGAATGATTATATCCCGTAAATTTCTTTTATTTTTAATTAAAATTTTTAGTTATTAATAATTTTTTAAATGCACTTGTAGATGGAATAATAAAATAATAAATGCAATTCATATATTAAATTCATTTGTGTCATACTTATATAAATAATTTTGAAGTTAAAAAAAAAATCTTGGACGGATTGTGTCCTAGTATAAATAATACTGGGCAGATTTTGTCCACCTCGTATTTTTTGGATGGATTATGCTCTACCTGAAAAACCATATTTTGTCTTTTTACCGAAATTTACGATAGGTGAAAATGCATTTTGGTGATCTAATTTAGTTGTGAATTTATGTCAATAATTAATGTTTTGATATAATATTAAAATTTATCAATATTGCCTTAATAATTGGGGAGGCAAGAATTTCCCCAGTCCCGCCACCATTAAACTTTGAATAACTCGACTATGGGACCTAGCACAAATGCGGGACCATGTAAACGGCATAAACGTAGCACAAACGATTGCAAAAAAAAAAAAAAAAAAATGCAATATTCCAACATGGCGAGGCTGGGGAAATGAACCTTAATAATATTATTATTTGTCGTAACTTACCAGTCATAACGTTTATAAAAGGGTGGAAAATGGATATAATTTCAACCTAAGTTATATTCTTTGGATATTTTACCGAAAGCTGACAATTGACTTTCAATAACTATTCATTAATAAAAATGTAATATTTGACAAACAATTTTTGGGTATCCTTCTAAAGAAATGTATTCTGGGTCATTTAAATGTTCGGCTGACAATGTCTATATTTTAAGCCCAAATAACCTACAATTTAAACAATTTGCGAGAAAATAGTTTATTTTTAGAGAATCCCGCTGTAGCTATTTCAATGGGTTTTATGTAGACAATTTAAAGAAAAATGAAAATCTAAAAATTTAAAAATGATTTTTTAAATATCCTGAATTATATTCATATATAGTAATCCTTTCTTTATTAATGCCCATTTTAAGATCTTACTAGGAACACCATCATACGTCTTCTTTAGATCAATAAATAACATACACAACTTGCTCTTCTTTTCTCTGTACTTCTCTACTATTTATCTTATACAAAGTATTTGGCTGCATTATTTATTTTCCAAACAAACTAATTTCTTGTACTAAATGTTTCATTTCACCCTATCTTATATATTATCTGTTTCATAAATATTGTTATTTGTTTTTTATTTCGTATTTTTAAAAAATAAGATGTTTATAAGTTGATAAAAACTAAATATACTAATGAGAACATGTTTATTTTTATTTTTTTTGGTGATTTTGTAACCGGAAACTCAATAACTGATGTTGAAACTAAAAATGTATATACACTACTTATATTAAAATAATTAAATTAAGTAGTATTTAATATAAATGTCAATGATATAAATTAATTTTTTCCTAAAAAAAAATCAGAACAATGATAAGGTTATCACCTATAAGTTATAATTCCCTTAAATACACCACTGTGATTTTGTTTTTATCCATTATTTATTAATGTTTATTAAAATCAAATATAATAAAAATAAAATCATTAGAAATAAAAACGAATAGGTGCATAATATAATGTGTAGGTTTTTAAATTCATTTCTTAAGTACGTTTTTTATCCACTTTACAATTTCACGATTTAAATACAAATATCTCGTATTCACATCTAAGTTTCCACAGTTCATTTTTCGACCCCAAGTTTTTCGATTATACCTTTGGCTAGCGATTCCTATTAATTGATCATTGCATATCATTGGACAACCAATATCCTCTTCACAAAATTGCACAAAATTTGATTTAGGGCATATCCATTTATCAGAGTCACTAATATAAATGTTGTATTTAAAATATGATATTTTCTATATACCAATTTTACTTACAAAGATTGACAATTCTTAGAAACAGTAACTGTATTGTTTAATACGGTTATCCATTTCATATAGTAAGTATGAGGATCTTTTTTCGATTGAGCGGTTGTGCCATAAATAGTACAATTTCTGTCATCCTTACCGAATATATAATGATCAATAAAAAATTTGTAGTAAGACTGTATTGTAGAATTATCACGAATTCCTGCAAAAATCTATTATAATACATTTTAATTAAATAACGAACATAATTTTTATTAAATAATGTTGGATAAATAATTTCATTACTTTAATTATTGCAACGCCATTTAATAAAGTTTTATCTTTACGATATATCTCTTGTGCTGGAAACTTGTTCGAAACGTTCTTACAACTATGAGCCTTGAAATTATTTGAAAATATTTGTTATAATAACAATGAAATAAAGTTTTTAAATGTATATACTGTGATATATTTTGGATTGAATCGTTCTAAGCAATGTTGCTCGGTCAATATAAAGTTATGACTTATTCTTGTTCCACAACAAATTGCTATATTTGACATTTCAGGATGCTTTTCATAAATTCTATAAATATTTCTTAAGTCATCTGGACAATACTTAGTTATTGGTGAATTCGATAATAATTTATAATTAATCATATTTTCTGACAAGCAACACCCGAAAACCAAACAAATTAATATGTTACAGTAAAACATAATGCAAATCGTTTTATAGATAAACAATTATATATGCATATTTTGTATTCATGGTAACAAATTATAGTTAGAGAAATCATAGGTCTCATATTGTTCTACGAAGTATTTGGAGATGATGATGACAGTAATGGAAACTGGAAATCTGAAAGAATATTTGAATGTCAGCGTTATTTTAAAGAAATTTTTAGAAAAATTAAAATCCAATAGCTTAAATATATTTTTATATTACTTAAAAATAGTATTGTATTAATACCATTTTTTAGTTCGTATGATTACGATATTCATATCAATATATGAATATTAACGATTTATTAAAAAATATGTTTACGAATTTATCTTTTTCATCAACTTGCGGATATCGTAGAAAGATGAAATAAAAAAATAAATATAAAGAATAAAGTTATTTAGAAACTTTCGCAACAAATTTTTGATATGAGAAATTTTATACATTTGATAAGTTGTTAAAAATCAATTTTTTTGATTTTTGAAATAACTATAAACCTCAAACAAAATTAATACATATTTCAAAATAAGACTACGTAGGGTAATAATTCATTTTAATGTAAATAAATATAAATTATAATAATAATAATAAATAAATATAAATACTCGTAATATATTATAAACGCCCAATAGCATATACAAATATATGGGTATGAAATATTAAATTATGATGGATGGATGATGGTGTGAGTGTTATGGACACATAATCTCTCTTTATATAAAACGCTAAGGATTTTTCTTTCTCCCAAGACACCGATCGAAATATTCCGTTTTTATTCCCCGGCCGGTTTTCCGACCGTTTACGACGCCGTTCGACGCCGGACAAACTATTCTCGAGAGTTTTCAGAATTTTTTAGCCTGCTGTTTTCCCGGGATTCCGCTAAGAATGCCGAAAAAATAGAAGGTAACGGCGCTGCGGGGTCGATTTTCCGCTGGGTGTATGCGGTAGAGGGTACCTCGGTTCCCACTACGTTTCGCCGGCCGGACCGTTATCACCTTTCCGCACTATTTTTTTCCCCCCTCATCGTGCTCTTATCACTTTCAAATCCGCCGTTCGTCTCGACTCGCTTTTCGGCGCATTTTCACGTCACGCCGACTACACGATCGTATTCCGGGGCTTCGTTAACCCCGGACGCATATAAGCATACCATACATTGTTTTATTGTTTATTATTTGCTATTATATACCCAGAGCCAAATCGCGAGCTCTGATTGGCTGATTTTTGAATTATAATTATTATTTACTACACTTAAGTGATTTCTAATATTATGACTGGGAAACTTATATTTTATTAATTTATGTATTTAAAGATAATTTCAAACTACTTTATGGAAGTATTTTTAATATTTTTTTAATATGTTTTCAATTTTGTTTACTTACAGTATTTTGTATCTTAGTAATGGAGTCTTGGGTATTTTAACTGAATGTTTTTAATATAAATTATTTTGGTGTATAAATAAATACTGAATAGCCTACTAACAAGTAGCTTGCATGATTTTATTTTTATGAGAAGTTAATAAATGTGTTGAGATATATTTAAAAACATTAGTTTACATTAGCTTGAATTACCGATAAATAAGTTATATTATATATTAGTATATACCTATTAGTGATACAATTACTAGTATAATGATTTACAGGGATGTATTCTCAAAGGTATGATATAGTTCCAACACTATAATAATAGATAATTAGATAATAAAAGTATCTAACACTTCAACAACGATAATTAAATACAAACTACATTAAGTAGTGATAATATTAATATTATACAAAATCTTAAAATATATAAACTTAATTAACAATCTTAATTGCATCCGCATTTAATGTTTAGACTGAAAAAAACAAATTGAAAACAGATAATATACTTTAAGACTAGAAAATTAGAATTTCTACATAAATTGTTTTTTAAAACTTATTGAATTACTGTTTTTCACTATTATTATTACGACTAATATTATTAAACGACGGAAACTTAATTTTTTTGTGTTATAAAGAACTCTGTGACTGATAATAATACTTATATTATATTTATTATATTTTTTTTTATAATTTTGAATTAAATTCAAAAACCAAACGAGGTAGATACATAATATTGACAATATTTAGGTATATTATGAATGGTATCGTAACGTAACAATACTGTACTATAGTTACCTACGTAGTTCTTACACATAGGTAGTGTCGTATACGTCAATGTAGGTTTCGACGTATACGGCAATACAAATTAATAAAACAAATCTTAATACAAAACACTTTAATACAATAGTAAACGTATATCAATATAAAACATCAATATTATATCT
>JAIPRL010002990.1:0-20652 GCA_025469235.1 Pemphigus obesinymphae | reverse complement strand
ATACATAATATAATTATTACATCATAACTCGTATGTGTTTTTTTTATATTATAAATTTATAGGTACTTAATATTTAGACCCCCCCCCCCACAAAAAATTTTAAAATACCCCACTGGCCACCAGTATATCAAGAGTGATGAATTTCAATCAAGTAAATGTAAATATGTTTGTGGACAAATATGAGTCTGTACTTGTGAAACATAAATTTGAAGCGCATCAGATATTTAATATAGATAAAAGTGGTATAACAACAATGGTTCAAAATCCTGGAAAAATAGTGGCTCAGAAAGGGAAAAAACAAATAGGCACTATAACTTGCAGAAACGCAGAACATGGAACATTAGTTACAGTGTGTCTTGCAGTTAGTGCTGTTAGTAATACTATACCTCCTATGAATATTTTTCCTAGAGTACATTTTAAGGATTATTTTACCAGAAAAGGTCCACCAGATTGTGTTGGCACATCAAATAAATTAGGATGGATGCAAGGGGAAGAATTTTTGAAATTTATACAATATTTTGCTAATCATATACGTCCTACAATGGAAAAGAAAGCGCTACTATTATTAGATAACCACAATTGCATCTATATTTTACCTGCGATTGATTTTTGCAAAGAAAATGGTATTATATTGCTATCTTTTCCCCCTCATTGTTCACACAAACTACAACCCCTTGACCGATCAGTATTTGGCCCATTTAAGAAAATGATAAACAAAGAAATGTATTCTTGGATGAAAAGTAACCCAGGAAAAAGATTTACTATTTATGATTTATCTTCTGTATCTACAAATGCTCTTTTGAGTTCAGCTACGCCAAGAAACATAGTTAATGGATTTTTAGTATCTGGAGTATGGCCTTTTAATAGAAATATTTTTACACCAGATGAAAGGCACCAATCATCGTAACAGATATTATATTAGATAATACACCAGAAATAATTGAACCTTCAAATATCTCTCCTGAAAGTGTCTGACCACATCCAAAAGTACAATTGCAAGAAAAAATAGTAAGAAAAGGAGGAAGAAAAAAAGGGAAAACTGCTATACTCACTGATACACCTGAAAAAATGAACTTGTAGATATAGCAGAAAAGAAAAACTAGAAGAAAATTAATAAAGCCAAGAAAGAAAAAGAAGACAAAAAAATAAAAAAACCTACAGTAAAAGATGATGAAGATAAAAGCCAAGAAAGAAAAAAAGACAAAAAAATAAAAAAACTAATAGTAAATAATGATGATTTAGAGAGAATACATTTTGTAATAAATGCACTGAATTGTATTCAAAAAGTAAAAGCGGAGAAGAGTGGGTGCAATGTTCTAAGTGCAAGTATTGGTCACACGAAGCTTGTGCTAAAGATTACCCAATAAATTAAATATGGTGATAACTGTGAGGCAGATAAAGTAGGTAATAAAGACTGATAATTTAATGAAGACTGATAATTTTGTTTTAATTGTGTTTAAATTAAATAATTAAAAAAAATAGCCAGAAAGCACTTCGCATGTTGGGTAGGATAAATACGGACAAATACTATACATGACAATACGGGAAACTCAATGTTAAAATGTTGGGACAGAATTTCCTCTAAAATCAGTGTGTGATCAGATATAAAAATCATATTATATTGTATACTGTACACAATATAATTGAATAGGTAATAATCACGGCCTTTATTGCTAGTAGGTAGGTACTTATAATATATTTTATTATTATTAACATAATATTATGAAGAATTCTGAATAGCATATAGTATTTCACCATTTAAAATTTAGTACCTTTTTACCAGGCATTTACTATAATTGATGGATTTGTTTATAGGATGGTAAGTATAAATACAAATATTTAGTACCGAGGTAAGTATTATAAGTTAGATACATACAACACTATCAAATACATATTATTTAACCGATTATTTGTCTTAATATTCATATTTGTAATATGGAAAATTCTTGGATAAAATTTTGTGTTTAAATATAGCAGCACTGATTTTGGAAGCGAATCGGTCTCTTTCTTGCTATACAACTTCCCTGTATTGTCATCTATAGTATTTAATATGGGCACAGAGCCTACCATCATTTGCTATGTGCAAAGCGATGTCTTCTATTTTGGGAACGAGTATACTGTATAATACCCGATTTGCTGTAAAACACCACATTTAGTAAATAGTGGAACGATAACAAACAAGTACTTTATTTTAAATTAATTTATTATGTGTAAGTATATAGATAGATATAAGCACTACCTATATCTTATATTATATATTATACGGTAAACGGAAAAAAAATCCTCGGAAAAAAAACCCCTCAGACATGACCTAGGAAAAAATATCCCCTACCACGGAAAGAAAATCCCCAGGAAAAAAATCCCCGGAAAAAAAATCCCCTCGGATATGATCCCGTAAATAAAGTACTTTTGTTCAAACATTTTAATTTCAAAAGTTAACTTTTGAAATGTACCTATATACCTACCTACCTATATATATTATAATGTACTTATACGTACTTATATTATATACCTAATAATTTCGCGCGCATTGCAATTTAAATTTAATGTAATTAGTAACGTATACTGCAAAAATGTATGGTCTCAACCCTCCGTAAATCGTGTACTTCTATTGATTATCACTAGTTGAGAATTGTTATATAGGTACCTATATGTTATACGTATACTACGTACCTATACGTTATACTTTAAAATCAAAATTATTTACGGAAATATTGTATAGCCTTCCAATTTCCCGAACTATAATCGATATTCGACAATAAATCAGGTATATCAGTATATTATGTTATGTATATGTACCTATCTGGCTATCTGTACCATTATACCGTACCTATGTGGTCAGTAAAAATTTGTGCCACATACGGTACTTATATACGCGTTATACTGGCATTAAATTTGGTATAATAATAAAATGGAAATATTAAAAACAAATAAACATACAAAAATTGTATACAACGGATTTGTGTACAATTTTCAAAAAAATGTGCCGATTTTATATGTTGGAGATGTTCTAAGTTCAGTGCTTTAAAGTGTCCTAGTGTTCTTAAAACAAGTTTAAACATAGATAATCCAATATTTGTAACTCATAATCACGATCATATACATCATTTTAATAAAAATGCAGTAGCCGTTTTAAAATTAAAACAATTAATGAACGAAAAAGCAAGTTTCCCCTGCAACACCTAGTCAAATTTTTGCCGAATCTGTGAGTAATGTACCACGTGATATATTGATCAAATTGCCAAAAGAAGATCACATAAAAAGGACAATTCGTAATCATAGAGGATACAATGATCCTTCAAAACTCTTGAGTACAGAAGATTTAGTTATTATGTATTTAATAATTTATTTAATATTTATTGAATTTTATACGAACATAATACAATAATAACATAGCAAATCTAGTCCCGCATTTTTACTACAGTTTATTTATGATTAAATATTAGAGTAAATTTACCTATGATCAAATTTGTAGAGGAGAACATAAACTATGCCGTAACGTGGAGATTTTATTAAAAAATTTTATTTTT
This sequence comes from Pemphigus obesinymphae, assembly GCA_025469235.1. NCBI lineage: Eukaryota > Metazoa > Arthropoda > Insecta > Hemiptera > Aphididae > Pemphigus > Pemphigus obesinymphae. The sequence goes on along the minus strand of JAIPRL010002990.1, from coordinate 17,122 downwards.
AAAACTAGTTATATGCATTCAAAAAAATGATTAATTTAACTACTTATAACTTGTTTAAAAATTAAATTTTTAAATTTTTTTAAATTAGGTAAATTTACTCTAATATTAATTTAAAATAAATAAACTGTAGTAAGAATGCGATACGAAGATTTGGTACGTTATGCGTATGTAAGACAGAGACAACAAACGTGTGGGTAGTGTCGTAATATATGGTAACTATGACAAATTATTATAATAATAATAGTATTATTATACTACTACGTAGTATACTATAATATAATGTATACGTATAAATTATGTATATTATAATTATGTATAAAGTATACTATAATGTATACGTAGTACTACTACGTATTATACTACTACGTAGGTAGGTACGTTTTTAGGTTTTTCGTGTTTTATAAATTATGAAATAAATGTCCCCGAGTTTTTAAAATCAGCGAGTTATAATATTAGAAGCGGTGGAATAATTAATTTTTAATTGACTCCTTATATTTTTATATACATTTCACATATACATTTTTTTTTGTTCTGTGATAATACCTACATAATAATATATGGTAGGTACTAGGTATGACAAAGTATTATAAAAGTACGTTTTTAGGTTTTTCGTATTTTATAAACTATAAATGATGAGTAATTATGTTGAAATATTATATTGTAAATTTTTAAATATTTATTTTGTTAAAATGAAAACAAAATATAATAATTAATAATATAATTGTCGTGGTTTTATTTCGGGTGTCACGTCCGAAGGGATTTTTTCCATGGTTGGGGATATTTTTTTTCCTAGGTCAAGTTTAAAGGGTTTTTTTCAGAGAATTTTTTTTCCTGGGGATTTTTTTCCGGGATTCATATTATACATAGCAATATTTCATTATAATTTAAGTATTTGGAATTTTAACTAAAAAAAAAATACTATTGGGCTCTCCAAATAATAAGTAATAAGTTACAAAAATTATGCTTACATCAAATAGGTTTGGAGCGGTTAATCTGGGTACAAAGCGATTTTTTTTTATCAGAACGTTATTTGTATAAATTATTTATTCATATTTTTAATTCCCCCTCCCTTTAATTTGTTAAAATGATATCAATTTTCAAATAGCAACCTATGAATTACATTATAAATTCTTAAAGAATATATTTTTAAGAATTTTCACGTTTTCATTTTTTTAATCGAAATAATACTATCAAAATAACAAGCATTCAAATTTAAGACGTGGCGGAATGGAGAAGTACTGTCATAGCACGTAATAAATTTTGATATTAACATTCTAGGTACAGTATAACCTGTTCAATTCATCTGTGCTCTCATGTAACGTCACACATCTGAACAAATCAGGGATTCAAAAATTTAATAATGTGTGACTTTTAATATTATTCGTTTATCAGTATTTTTCTAAGAGTATTTCTTAAATAAAACCTCAAAAAATAGTACGTAGGCAACTCACATGTGCTTCAAAAATTTTAATAAGCCGCACAAATTTTAAAATGGAACGGTCGGCAAGGGCGCAGATCACAGATTTCTATATTGTAGATAAGGTATTTAGGAGTTTTACATTGAGAGTAGTGAAGCAAATCTGTGGTGCTCTTATCACCCGTCCACCATATTATTGGTTGGCAGGAAAACTATTATATTATAGAACTTAACAAGAAAAAATACTAATAAATATGATTGTAGTTTAATCAAAACTAAAGTTTTTTACTTTTAACTTAAAAAGTTAGTTATAATAAAATTATATTGGAAGTTATTTTTTAAGTGTCTACATTTAAAATCTAAGTTTGTTCAAACATAAAATATTAGGTATATGATATTAATAATTATTCAACTAAATTATATGAATGATTTTATTTTATTAATGACATAAAGTTGAAAATACAACTAATATTTCATGTAAATAATAGGTATATTATTGTAATATAATTAAACGCAACTCAAAATAAAGTATTAATATTTTTATAATTTGTAATACAAAATATGCGCAGTTTTTAATTTTAAACCACAGAAGTAATAGATTTATTTTAGATATAGGTAGTTAACCTCCTAACGATCACGTTTTGGAAAAACTGTTTCCTTTGACTACAATTATTGATTAGTTTAGTGAGACTACCGCTATTCCTACACTAAATAATATGTATAAACTAATTGCATAGTTATTAATTTTGTCGGTCCACTTAGATGGATTTACCAATAATTAGTCATGAAGTATTAGTGTTTAAACACTGCAACACAACCATCATTGCCTTTCATTCTATTGTCAATATACTAAATATGCTACAATGCAAGTAACACATTATACATACAAATATACATTTCATGTATTTTTCATGTTAACTATATCAATACATATATTATATATATAATATAATATATTTTATAATTATACAGATAAAAAATACATGAATTACACAAATATATATTTACCTATTTATTTATTGACGGAGAAAAAATATCTCTATTATCAAAATATTATTTTATTATAAATATTATTTATAATATATGTTTTTGTTATTTTTTTTTTTAGTGTATTTTGTTCTTATGTTTTATTTCAGAGTTAATAGTAATTCTAAAGAAATCCGCAATTGTTAAATGTTAAAAATGTTTTAATAAAAGTATTTAGTTAATTAAGTGTTTGAAAATGTCTATCTAAATTCCTCAACATGTTTTATGCAAAATGAAATATAATAGAAGTAAAAACCTATGTTAAAAATAAAAAAATTAAATGGAAGTGTAACATAACACCGCTGCAATGAGATTCTCAAAGGCACAAGTGTTAAGTGTAAGTGAGTTAAATCTTAAGAGGATGTCAGCACGACCATTTGTAAGATGTTCTATATGGACAATTTTTAGAACATTTTATATGCGTTAATTACTAATAAATAATTGGTCCCACTACTATATCATGTTTTATTATGGTTGTTTTTTATGAATTAATAAAATTTTATTGAAATTATTACTTTTGCATTTCTCATTTATAACAACTTAGAAATATATTAGAAATATGAAACAAAAAACAAAATTATCTAAAGCCTTATGTATTTTAAACATATTTTATGAATTTTAAAAATTCAAAATTTTTGATTTTTTTTTTAATAACTTTTAAGTTTTAAATATCATAAAAAAGATCCGTATGCACTAAATAATGTTTTCTATAATTAGTTTTTCGTTTCATATTTTTAAATGTTTTAAAGTTGTTTAAAATGAGAAATATTAACATGAGCAATTTTTCATTGAAAATTGTTTGTGCCGAAATTCTCTTAATAATATTGACGTTTAAAAATTTTAGACAATCTATGACTAATGACACTCTTAAAATAATCGATAAACGTAAATTGTTGCACACTACTTGCATACCAGAAATTGGGACACATTTTGGTCATGACAAATACTATATAAAATATAAATGTATATTGTATATATTATTTGATATAAAAGCGTTTATAACAATAATAAATCCACCGAAAAGAAAAATAATAGGGATAATACATCTAAAATATATAATAGACACCTAAAACTTAACACAACGTATTTTAAAATAACGAAACGAAAATAAAATTTATAATTATCACTGTGAAATAATGAGCAATGAATAAAAATGAAAATGGGATTTTTAGAAAAAAAAAGTAAAAAATTAACTCATTATTAGATATATAATTTACCTATTATTATTTTCCACTAAATTGTAATGTTATGTTACCTATTATATGTAGGTATTTTAAATATGAATCAAATAAATCAGTACCTAAAATATTCTGATTTTCATACTACACATTTAATCCATTTTTTCCTTTGAATGACCTTTTTTATTTTTATCATCAACATTATACTATGTAGAAATGTAGAATTGGCTAATTTGATTAATACACTTTTTAATTTCGTACTACGCAATTATAGGTGCTGAAATAAATTGTAAAACAAAAATTTACTTATCCATATACTTATTCGAATAGCTGATCATTTCAAATCATGGAATAGGGACACAAGTAGGTCATACATTTTAATTAATATTTTGATTAGGGATGTAAGTAGTATGCACTTTTTTTTTTTTTTTTTTTGTATTTGATTTTTTGTAGGCGTAAGCAAGTGTATTATTGATTAAGAAATTGGGGTGCAAATATAGTGTGCATCGACATAAACATCTTACTTTATTATCCATTTATTGATTTGATAAAATATATCATCAAAAAGTAAAGAAATTATTGTTTTCATATAGTATGTATAGAAATCTGTGACCCAATAGGTGATAAAATAAATAGTTATTAAGAATTAATGAAGTTATGTTATTATAATAGTAATTTTTCAATTTTCTAACTAGTTATTAGTACTACATATTATGTTATTAGCTTGGTATAATTTAAGAATAATGATGGAAGTATCAATTTAAAAAAGTCTATAATAGAAATACAGTACTCATAGGTATTAACAAAATAATAGTATACAATAATATAGTACTAATAAATAAGAGGGATAAAAAATTGTACACTATGTAAAAATATTGAATGGTGTATCCAAATAAATAACTTCCTGAGATATAGCCTGGCTTACGATATTAAAATCACTGTATGATTCGATTTATTATTTTATTATTATAATAAAATAAAATATATTATACAGATTTGCATAGCATTAAAATACTGAAATTTACCTCAGATTTTTAAAAAAAAAAAGTATTTTATATAGTCTAAAAGTTAGAGAAATTTAAAAATCCAGATTTTCCATTTTCCTTTCCTCCACAACTCCATAATTTCAAATATTAATTTTTAGGATCATGTTTTTTTTTTTTTTAATGAATGTCTAAAATGTGTATAAAATAGGCGTGTTTTCGCGATTAACCAAATGTATTTTGGTTACTGAATTTTATAAACAATCAGTTTTGGTTATAATAATTTATAACCGATCAAATGTAGTGGTTATTGTTTGGTTATAGATAAGATAAAATAATATAACCTGGTTAATCGCGAAAACACGCCTAATATTACAATTAAATAATTATAATTAATGTTTTAGTGTTCCATCTCGAAAATTTAGTAGAAGTAGATATGGTAAAATATATAAATAAGAATGTGTATGTACCCCCTCCCCAAATCAAACATTGTTTATATGTTAAAATGAAAAAATTAATTATCAAAACAATTATAATTTTCCAATTTTTAAAGCCAAATAATTTTTATTATACCTTATTAAAATAAAAAAATATTATTAGACTATTTCCAAAATATTCCTACCTATTACTAAACATATTTCACCTTGAAAATATATAAATTAATCATTCAACCTAAATCATATTTTATTTTAATACAATAAATACAGTCTGTAGCCCAAAAATGGTAAATATATAGAATATTGATAACAAATAATAAAAATACAATGGATTAAAATAAATAATACATAAACAAATAAATGTTATAAATTAACAACAAATAATATTTATAACAGAGATAAAGGGTCCCCTATTAGGAATTTTCATCATTCAAAGAATATGTTCTTTACTTCCATAATAAGTAGCGCACATAGACACAGAAAATGAATAGGTAAGACGGGCATTAAATTTGGAAATTTTAAAATTTATCAGGGCAAGCTCCAGAGAATTGAATAAGCCGTCAATTAGCTTATTAAGAACTCTCAAGATTAGCCGTTATCCTCCTGTCAACTAGTGAACCTAGACCAAGATATTACATTACTGGAGAATAATCATGAAAAGGATGATACATTTTTAAAATAACAGCAACAAAATTAAAAAATTTTCAATAAACTCTTTCAATTTTATTTTTATAACATGTCGTGTTAGGATCCTATATGACAGCACCATACTCCAATACAGACCTAAACAAAAGCACAGTACCAACATTTTAAAGGAGCCATTAGGTACCTAGATGATTTTATTTAGTGAACTATAAAATAAGTAAATGCTTTAAATTCCATATAAAATGTATGAAGAATTATAATTATGACTATTATTTAATAATAATCCAATATAAGCATATTATCTATCTACCTTTAAAAAAAAAAAAATAAGAAAAAAAAATTTGGGATTGAGCCTAAGTGCCAACATATATGTAAATTCAACAAAATTAACAATATAACAAATAAATACAATACAGCCAGTGGTGTTCCCATAGGGTAGGTACCTTCATTATACCCGATCCCCGATTAAATGACTTAAGTTCGAATGACCAAATTACATTCATTCCCTATTGTAGCGAAACGTTCACTGTCGGGCATTATAACAACTGTCACAATAAACCATAACACAGTGCAGCACAATTCTATGCCTGTATGATGTAAATATAATATAAATGCTAGTTGGATGGTCTTTATAAGAATAATATACCAAGCGTTGACGGCTATGTTTTGGATTATCAGCTACACCCACCACATGTGAACTAAGTCATCTTATTTGAGACCGAGTATACATAATTTACACCCTATACTCTTTTGTATTTGTGAAAATATTTGAAACAGTTTTGCCAAAATATTTTTTTATATATAGGTAGGTAGGTAGGTACAATGCATTATTCATATTATGACCATGCAACGAATCACCCATATCACTGTGACCGAAAACTCGAAATTTAGCAACCATTTGAAAGAAGCTAGGGAAAATTAAGCTGGAATAAATTACGCGATGATGAAAATAACACATACGAATAACGGAGAATTAAATACGTATTAGGTAGGTAGGTACCTACTTATTTATGCCTATTTCGGTCGCATCTATAAACCGAACAAGGTCACTCGATCAATTCGCTCACCTGGACAATTGAATTAAAAAATATACCGGAATTTACTGTGAAACACTACGTAAATGACAAATAGTTGTACCTAATGCGAAAAAAAACAACTAGGCAGCGGTGCGATGCCTACAATATGGCACCGTGAACCACCGTTACGCAACACCGCGACCACGTGTACGCGTGTATAACGGCGAACTTCAAATCGCCAAAACTTCTAAACCAAGTTTGAACGCGATATTCTGATTATAACATCGTGTTCAGCATCAAAAACTGAATTAATTACTCATACGAAAATTGATGGGAACATCACTGAATTTAACTGTTCATAAACATTAACACTTACTTGTACGTATGTAGTTGTGTATTTAACTTTGTATACCTATCTACCTAGTTGACGTTTCAACAAATATATTTTAATTCAAGATATTTAAAAACACTTGGGTACGTTAAATATTAGTTTAATGAACAAAAAATAAAGACAATAAATCACAGTTGAGAAACAGTCCAGCGAATAGCAGAACGGATTTGGAACGGAAAAAAAAATCGTGTCGTCGCTTTGACGCTGTCGTCGTAAAAATGATTCGTCAAAATGGCGATTGTTCAGGAAGTAGGTAATGGAGCGCTGACAGCCGAACGGCGCGACGCATCGGCCGACCTGCTTTGTTAGGTTATTTGCGCACGGATGAAGTTACAGACGTCAAAAAAATTCTAAATGGCGCATTTTTCAAATAATTTGAAAACTACAATTATATAAAATTAATTGGATGTAGATATTATAATATTATACCCAATTTATATATTATTGTAATATTCAAATTATTTAAAAAATACACCATCTAGTATTTTCTGGTCTATAGTTTTATAAATATGCGTATACATAAATTTTGTTTAAATATGCTGTTTAACGCCCACGCCGATTTATTATTTTTTATTTTACTAATCCGTGTATTTTTCGCGGAAAATAATTATAGTGAAATCAGATTCGACCGGACGGACTTAGTTTAGAAATTATAGCGATTTGAAGTTGTAAAGTATTATTTAAAACGACATATTTCACGCTGTTTTCGTATCGAATAATATTTTTTATAATTACACCCAAAATCATTGACCAACCGACGTGGTTTTTCACAGCAAATCGGTAAATATTTTCGAATTAAGATGTCCGTCTGTAGTGATGCCGTGATGGACAGGTAGGTACTTCAGTAAAGTACCAGTACATTAGTGGAACGAGTAGGTACATATCGTTCCATGGCCGTTCCGTCGGTACAAAATAACAAATTACAAAATGGTCCCCAACGGTGCGCAGCGCGTACATCCCATTGCAATGTATTTGTACAAACGTCCCCCAAAAATATTACGGTAGGTATATAATTTGCCGCCCCTAAATTTACACTAGACTAAAATTCCTAAAATTCCACTAGACAAAAATATAATTTAATGGCACACCGACGAGAGGAAAGTTACGGGGGGAGACCCACTAAAAATATTTTTTATTAGTGTTCTTAGGGAGGGTGTTACGAGATGGAGTACACATTTTAAAAAGCATTTTGAAATACCCTATCTAATTTATTATCAAGTTTTACACGCGAGCTTATAAACTATTTATAGCTTATATACTTTTACTTACAGTTTACCTATGTTATTCACAAATTTTTAATGAACTTTGGCGCCACTCTTCTAATTTTCCCAAAATAATTCCCATTTTTAATAGCTACGCTTTAAATATCTGTTCTTACAGTATTCAAAAGTATTTTATCACACGTATAATATATTAAAATACTCTTAGTATTTTAAAAGTTAGATACATAGGTATACTATATATATATATATATATATATATATTTTTTTTTTTTATCAAATGTAGAAAATTAATTTTATTATTGTGTGGTGAGATTTGTATATATAAACACTATGTATGCCTATTGTACTTATATAGTACCTATAGATTTATCAATATCTATTCTAATATTCAATATTATAGTATTCAATATTCATCGAAAAAAAGACTATCTAAAAATGATTTTTTTTTCTTAAAAAGTAGACTACCTAATATTTTTATCTACTTCATTAGTATTTTAAATGCTACATATAATTAGGTATTTAAGTACCTATTTTAAATACTTTTTATCTCAGTAATTTGATTATGTAGGTATTCTAAATATAGTTAAGAAGTATATTTTACAAAACTGCATATTATACACATATTGTGTATATTTTTAATTAAATTAAAAATTAAAATACCTGTTGTAACACGTTAAAATATTAAGGTAGGTGTCAATTATAACAAAAATATCATTCTTCACTTTGTTTTTTCCATTATGAATATATCTTTAGAATTTGAGTCATCAAAAAATCTTATTTTCTTCTTTCCTCTAGATTTTTCCCAAGAAAATGTAGTTTTTCCACAAGGTTCTTGTGATTCTTTAAAAATTATAAATTTCATAAATCAACTTCACTCTAATACATAGGTATTCCTCTAATGAATTATATAATGAAACTATAACAGGTAAGTTAATGTCGGTAGATTTTAAAGATTTTTTCTAAACTGTGAACCAATAGGTTTTTTTCGTTTCACAACACCCGACATCACGTAAAAAAATAAGTAGGTATAATAAAAGTTAAAAAGCGTATTTAAAAGATGGACGATCGAGTTATTATTGAATATTGATTTATACCTAAAGTTTATAGTCTATACCCTAGTTTATATCAATAATATTACTTTATATTTTCGATAAACAGATAAACATTTATTTGGGAAGACGAGAAATATAAAATACACAGGTGCAGAGCACGGCATAGTTATAACTTATAAATAACTTTGTATTTTCCGTCGTAGGTACTTATCGGCCGCAGCCACTTCTCGTTATCAACCACTATTATTAATATACATTTTATTTAACTACTACTTGGTATTGACTTGATGATAGTAAGTACTCATATGAAATAAAAATTACGTACAAAAACGATCAATGACAAAACAATTTTAAATATAATATAAGGCGGTTGAAAGCTATGTATTATTTATGTATTGATTTAGACCTAAAGATTTAGATTAATATTTTGTATATTCTTTACTAGAGAACTTTGCAAGCAGATTTTTTATATTTTAACCACAACATTTTTAAAAAGAATATTCAATTTTTGGAAATGTACTAATTTTCAAAAACCTTTGTTATATGAGAACTAAATGATATAGGTATATCATATTATTATATAATACAAAATTCCAAATTTCCATGATCGCTGTGCCGCCCCCTAAAAATTGCTGCCCGAGGCAAATTCACCCTTTGCCCCCCCTTAATGGGCCCCTTATAGTGGCTCATGAGTTAATAAATCGGGGAGACTGAAAATCTAATATAAAAATTATGAAAATAACCATGTATTTTATTTGTTTAAATAGAAACTCTAATAGGTAGGTATAAGACGTATAGGTACCTACTACCTACTCAAACGCAATACGGTGTTAACAGAGAAAATACACGACGATCGCGACACGAACGGAAGAAACTGAAAAAGTGAGTGACAAATGACAATAACAATCAATAAAATGTATTTATTAATATTTATTTAGCTCTTTGTATCGTGCTTATTAGTTTTAGAATAATTCTATGGGTCTTTCGGGTCTCATAATAAATTATGTTTTTGGTACTCTTGTAATCTTGTATGAATAGTACCAGACAATCTTGGCTCCATTCCATATTTTTTTATAATTATATTTAAATTGAAAAACTAAAACAGTGAAAAACATATCGACTAAATTGAGCGTCGCACATACAAAAATATAATGTTAGGTCTGTGGCGTAAACAGGAATTCTCAATGGAGATCAATGGCGGTTTTAAGGTTTATAACCGGCATTTCTCTTGGGATTTGATTTGTTTAATTTAGTATATTACTTCGATAACAGCACTGACACTGTATCCGCAAATTTTTGAATTTTATGTTATGATACCAAAATATTTAGAATTTCCTTGAGCATATTTTTCGTTTTAAAGGGGCCTCGTTACTGGGATGAAATATGTGTAAAAAAGAGACTCAACATTTCTCAAATTTTGAAGCCGCATATTATCCGATTTAGGTTCTAAAAATGTTCTAGAATTGTCATGACCTCCATTTTTTATTTATTATTTATTATACAATTCTCATATAAATTTAAAAAAATTATTTCCATTTAATTTTAATAGTACTTTTTATTTTTAAATACTCTAAAAATAGTTATAAAATCTATTTTTTTAAACCGATATTCATTTTTCGGAGACCTAAATTTAGTTTAACTTTGTTTTGTTGGGCAAGTAGAAATACCTTAAATAATATCGTGGTATGCATAAAAAAGAATAAATAAAAATATTTGTTTTTTTTTCAAATAAAATATATGTTTAAAATTTAATATTTATTTTCCAAAAAATATTATATTTGGAATTATTCTTTTTTACCCAAACACCATAGAATTACTTAGAAGTAAGAAGTAAAAACGTACTACTAAATATAAAAGTATAATAAAAAAATGTATTTCGATCTTGTATTTTTAAAAATTGTTTTAATACGATTATTGATAAATAACAATTAAAACATTATTGATTATCAACTTTAGTTTTAAATAAATAAAATAATACATTTATCAATTTATGTACCTACATCAAAAATCATTTTTTCTTGCCTTTAATTTTTAATTTGATATCTGTCGTGTTGAAATTACATTGATTTAGATTAGAGCGGCTATACACGGCGATAAAAATCCGTCGCGATTTGGACGCTGCGGAAAAACGCTGCCGGACTGCGAATAATCGTCCGAACGTCAAAGTAATAAAATCGCAAACCCCGCATTTTCCATATAGTTGAATGAGAGGCGGCAACGAATATCCGCCGCGTTTTTATATTGTATTTGATAATATAATAATTTTGTATAGGTATTGGTTTATTAATATGCAGATACCTACAACTACAAATATTCATTATTAAATGATTTTTAATTTAATATAAATTCAATTATTTTATACTATTATATTATATACCTACCTACAGTGGCGGTTATACATAATGTTCACGGGAGAGGGGGTGGGCGAAATCAGTGATGTAATTTCGGTTTTTAAAGGGAGGTAAAAGTTTTAACCGGCCTAAATTAGCTAAAAAAAAAACAAAATAAAATTCCAAGGGAGGGGGGCGATCCACCTATCGCTCCTCTCTTATACCTACCTATGTAGTGTATGTAATACAATTATTAATACTTAATTATTAATTAATATAGTAGGTAGGTAAGTACCTGTTTAATATATTATAATATGAAAAGTTTAATTAAGTAGGTACCCATCTAAATTATATATTTCAACGACGCATATTCTGGGCTTTTTTTAATTGTATTTAGGTTTTTATACGAGTATATATTCGTATGTTGTAAATAATTTTGTAAACGTTAATAGGTACCAAACTACCTAATATACCTACTATCCCGGTTTTTCCAATTTCACTATATATTATAATAAACCTACCACAGCGGGAGAAAATTATAAAAATATCACCCGTATTATTATCACCTGTTGTTGCCACAAAATATTATAATAACGGATGGTATGTATGTATTGTGTAACTACAATTTATACAATAATTATGGCATATTTTGTTGACACAATATTTTAAAATATTGTGAAAATAAAACGATGGAATATCGCAGAGTGAAAACGTCGTGTATAGCTGCGTGTGGCGATTCGTGACGAATATCCTCGGCGGATATTGGCGACGGAAAAACGCGAATAAATATTAATATTGTTATATTATTATTATTATTATTCAGTGGCGTAGCTATCGCAGGGGTAGCAGGGGCAACTACCCCTAGGCACCGACTCCCAGGGGGGATAAACTTTTGTTACATCTTATCTATTATCATTTATTATATATACTATATACATTTTTTGTTTTTGCTTATATATGGTTTTTAAAGTCCATTTCTCGATTTCGCTCAAAATTAAACATGTGTGAATACATACTACAAATTTATTATGGGTAGTATCGGATAATTATGTTTTGTCTAACTCAAAATGTATTGAATAGCAGTGTTTCTATTTTCTATAGTAATCGGGCATTTTATACCCCCATGTATAATTAGGTATTTCAATGGTGAAATTTAAAATACATTATATCAAATCAAAAATGTTATATTGGTTACAATATTATATATTTTAATTTGTATACCTTTTAAATAGGTATATCTGATGTTGAAATAGGTGGCGTCATAGGCGTAGCGTCAACAAATTCTGTGGGGGAGGGGCTAAAGTCCCAAAATGATATACGAAGTCGTAAATAAATTTGTAAGAAACACCAGTACACGATCTTCTCTCAGCATCACCCTCGCATAGCCCAATCCTTTCCCTCTACCATGGCAACCTACCCTTCTTTCAGTTAAACATTTCCTGAAAAATTAAACTCATAGAATATAATTTATTTTCAAAAAAAATTTTTTTGGAAAATTTTATTAACGGTAATATTTTTTAAGAAATGTATAACTTTACTCAATGGATAATGCAAATTCGGGAAGGATATAATAAAAACGACTAACGGATTAAATATAAATATATATAGGTATAGGTACCTAATACTTATAGCAATAACACAATATTATATTGTTAAATATATAACATGTTTATAATTTTGCTATTTGGCGAAGAAGACAATAAATTCCCTATTATTAAATCATAGAATTTTTAATTTTAAAATAAGAAATAGGATTCAAGCAAACACACAAGTATACCCATCACAACCTTACTGTTTAGCCAAATACTAAATAGCTCACGTATTAGTATACACCTTAGTTCTGTGTTTGTAGTATATTAGTGATATTAGTGATAACTGATACACTAAGGCTGGGAATTATTGAGTTAAAAGTTATGACTAAGTTAAAAATTAACTTTATATTAAACGCCAGGTAATTTTTATTGAAATTAACTTTTAATTTTATAAGTTACTTATTAAACTTAATTGTTAACTTCATGTTAATAATATGCAAAATGATCTAAATTTTGTTAAATTTTGTCCCAAGAACAATGCAGATTTTCTTATTGAGGTGTATCTTATTAGTAAGTATTGGCAATTGTACTAGTGCATATGTAATGTACAAACAATTATATATAAACAAATAAATATCTTCTTTTCTTAATTTTCTTATTATTATAAAATAACATATCATGGGATTTTACTGAGAAAGTGAGAAACGATATTTTTTTATTTTTTATATCGTTTATCACAAAATTTTCCAAAAATATACACATCTTTATCCAGTATGAAATAATCTTATTTATTTAATGATAATATGTTATTTTTAAGAAATAATTGATTTTATGAAATATTAAATTATTTTCATTGTCATAAAACTATCCAAACCCATTAAAAATTGTATTGAATATTGAAATGAAATAAAATTTTTAAAAAAATACTGTACAAATACATAAAGTTTAACACCTGTTAAACATTTTTTTGGAGGGACTATAGCCCCCTTAGCCCCCCTATGCTACGCCTATGGGTGGCGTTATTATTATAATTATAATTAAATTGTTAAATGGTCTGGGGAAAAAATGTCCCCAGACCAGAAAATGTTTTTATATATACAAAAATAAATCTGCTGTAGTTTGTACCTAATGAATAGTAGGTACTAGGTATACACATATGTTATTATATTATAAGTCTTTTACTAATTATGTTCTACTTGTATAAATATTATTACAATATATATAAAATGTAGATACTACTTAATTTGTATTAAAACTAATGTTACATAAAATAAAAATACCTTCATCACTGTCTAATATAAGTTATTAATTTAACTATTAACTAATAATTAAAATAATATACAATTACATAAAAATTCAACTGTTATTTACAAATTCGAATGAAGTACAAAATAAATTTGTCTAATAATAAACGCTGCTAGGAAACACTATATAAAAGTCAGAAGATTTAGGTTGATTTTATGTATTTAATACGATCTTGGTAAAAATCAAACCTAAAATCCTGCCCTTTCTGCCAGCAAAGTCTGCGTACCGGCTATGATTATATTATAACACAGAATATTTTAAGTTAACATTTTTTTCTAAGCGAGTGACCGTCTTCGCGGGGGCCTTCATATGGCGCCGGGCCCCAAGCAACTGTGATCAATGTACTGCTAAATTATCATTTTAATATATACAAAAAAAAGTACTATATTATTTACCGTTGCGATAAAGTTCTTGCTATTCGCATAGTTAAAACTTCAAAGTGTAGTATATTTACCTATAAGTTATTTAATTTTTCAAAAAAAGTTGATCAGTCGGAGGTGGAACTTTGGTCGTCGGATAGTATACTATTGAAGATATAAAAATTAATAAATATATTGAATTTGAAAATAATAATAACACATTTATCTCAATAAAACGATTCTTAGCAGAGGTATTACTGTAAAAATGTACTAAAAAAATGTTCAACACTATAACATAATATAAATATGTACATGAAATTTTCACAGATTTCAAGTTTATAGAACTATTATTTTCGGAATTATGCAGAAATTACCATTTAAAATTATATTTTTTCCTTTTTTTCGTTAATTTTCCATTCCGCAATTATCAAAAAATTTGTTCTTCATAGTGCCTTCGTAGTATCCTGATCACAATTTTTACTAGAGAATGCACTGTATGGCGGAAATAATAAATGATATTTTTATGCTTATTTTCCTTTAAATTTAATTTGCTTATTTTCCTGAATCAGACCTCTCTCTATCCTAAGACCAGCTCTGTAGAAATCCCTAGTTGTGTTTAAAGTCCAATAGTAATGTTGACAGTATTGACGCTAATAATGGGCCTCCACACAACCATTTTTTTTTTACCAAAAACTACTCATTCTAATTCTAACGGTCCGACCCGAATACCCGATTCGGGACCCGATAATAATTTTGAAAACATATTTAGATTTTTCATTACTTTCTTTAGAGAATGATTAATTCACATATTTTTCATTTTATTATTTTATATTATAATAAAAACTGTTTAAAATGTCTAAAATTTTCAAGATAATCAGCAAAAATATCAGCTAATTAATTTAAATAATTTTTTTTCGACATTTTCGTGATTATAAAATAATAAGGTGACACGTGCACGTGAGTATATAATATTATATTATAATCAACGGTATAATGCCCGGATGTATATAACGTATAGGTCTATATCGTCGTGTCGTCTTCTAAAAATATCAGATATGGAATATTATATTATATTGTTATACTCATACTCATAATATAATATCAAATGTTCATTTATATATTATAATAGTTTTAAGTAATTTAATTTTGTTATTTTCAATATTTTTATAACATTTATTTATTTGGTTTCAGATCTGTGTATAAATATTATCATTAAATTTCTTTCAAAATTATATCCTAAATTGATGTGTCACACTATTTTTCGATTTTCTGGTGTCATCAAGCGTCTTTTAGCGCCATAATGGCGAAAGGGGTAAAAAAAGAAAAAACAGTAAAAAATCGAGTCATATATCAATTCAAATTAGATTTTTACAATGATTTTGATGGTATCACTAATTTTTGTTTAATTTGATTATATGATTAGATATAATTAAAAGCTCTCAATTTCACTCTGAAAAAAAATTTAAAATTTACATATCGTCTGAACATGAATATTATATGAGAAACCACACCTTTGTTAACACTCTGTATAATATAATCAATGGTATTAGGTACCTATTATAGATTCCTCATTATTACTTAAGTAGGTACCTATATTCGAGAGAACGATCGAATCACATTTTTCATTTTAATATTTACCTTATCATTATACCTATATAATATATAATATACTATTTATAGTGTTTGATAGTATCTACAGGATAATAATTCAATATTCATAATAGACGAACACCAAAATAAACGAATTTTTAAGATTTTTTTATTTGGATAGACATTAAAATATATTTTTAATTATTTAGGTATAAGTACCTATACTAAAAGAATGAATAAATGTTTTCCTAGTGAGGTCATTTAGGATTAAAGAAAGAAATTTCAATTAAAATGTATGAAAAATAGAAATGAATATAGGTACCTAACACAAATTTGTATTATATACTTACATTTTGGATTAAAATTTAATTTTGTAATTTTAAGTTTTAAATTTAATTGAAAAAAGTTGGACAGGACGGTTGTAGACCCCGCAGGTTTTTTAATTTGGTAGATACATTAAAATTTATTTGACACTATGGGTCGAAACAGACGGCCGGCGAACGTCGGCCGACAAAAATGTGCGTAGACACACGAAGACTTCGCCGGCCGGCAAATGCAATTACTATATAAACAAACTCTTTATTTACGAATCTAATGTTCACCCGGTAGAGTACATACAATTTATATAGTATTTTAGC